>LGRX02010029.1:0-25658 GCA_001247695.2 Cymbomonas tetramitiformis | reverse complement strand
AGTCGAGGGATCTTGTCTACATTCAATAAGCTTTCCCATCTTGTTTAATTGGCCACATTCGCAACGTGAAGCTTGATTCGAAGCCATATTTGTTTAAAGATCGGGTTAGGTATTAGGCTTTGGTAGGTTTACTAAACGAGGAAGTCGCTACACTAGCCCGGAATTCACGGCCGTGAATTTCAGATTCGCGGCCGTGAATATCAGATTCACGGCCGTGAATCGCGGGTGCAGGGCGTTCGGGAGGGGAGGGACCTGTATGGTATTTTCTCGAAGTATTATCAGATGTGTTCCCAAAGTGACCAAACACCGATAGATTCGGAATCGAACGGTTTTTGGTCACTTTGGGAACACGTCGCAAAATACTTCGAGAAAATGCCGAACAAATGCACAGGTCGTCGGTCATAGCGCGTGTTCAGGCGTTGTCACCAAGCCCACATCAGCACTCACATAAACGTACGTAGCCCCTCCCGAACCCCATGCACCGTATGGTTTAGGCCTTTCCGAACGCAGTGCAGCCGCGATTCACGGCCGTGAATCAGATATTCACGGCCGTGAATTTCGGGCTCAAGATAATACTCTATACTGAAAAGACTTGTACGGTATTTTCTCTAGGTATTATCAGATGTGTTCCCAAAGTGACCAAAAACCGTTCGATTCGGAATCTAACGGTTTTTGGTCACTTTGGGAACACATCTGATAATACTAAGCGAAAATACCATACAATATTTTCTCTAAGTATTATCAGATGTGTTACCAAAGTGACAAAAAACCGTTCGATTCGGAATCGAACGGTTTTTGGTCACTTTGGGAACACATCTGATAATACTTAGAGAAAATACCTTACCCGTCTTGTAAATTTACCGTAACAACTTTAGGTAATTTATCATATTAAACGCAACAAAAAAATGGCCGCAACCGTGGAGTGCACCCCTTGCAACTTTCGTAGAGCGAAAAAGGACGAAGAACATCTTATAGAAGCTGGGACATACTGGCTCGGGTTGGGCGACGGCCCGTACCCGCCTCTACAAGATCCACACGCGTACCAATGTTTGACGCGCGTTTCGGAGCGGTGCCAAGTGCATAAGGCACTTGTGAAAATGAAGGAATACGGGGAAGAGGATCAAGTGGAAGAATTCGCATCGCCTTGGCGTATTTTATCGATGCTTGGTCCCCGTCCCGAAAGGCAAAGCAAGTTGGAAAATTATTGGGTGTGGTGCAACGAGATCGCAAGCATGCGACTCGTTTTCCGCGAGGCGTATTTAGGAGTGAACACGGAGTACAAGGGAATTCGGAACTATAACGGGCTTGTTGAAAAATACAAGTCTTTTCACGTGTGTAGCAAATGCGTGCGGCTATGCCAAAACCTATGTCGTGGTTTGGAGAAGCCATCTTTACGCTCCACACGCCAAGGACCTCAAGACTTTTTGACGGTCTCTTTCGAGTTGTTGTAAAAGAAGCACAATGCAATTTTATGAACACAAGCTAGCAATAGAACACGTTGTAATATATGTATGTTAATACATGCTGTTCATTCGCTATTAATTATATGATTGCATGTGTCTACGGGTACAAGCAAACTGTGCACATGAACAAGCCATCTGGAACTCGTGTGAGAGGAGGCATCATGCAATGCATGTGGTACCCCTTGTCACAACCATCGCACACTAGCATTTTGCTTGCATAGGTCGCCTTAATGCATATCTCGCACTTCAAGGAGTGCGAGACAGTTTGGGAGCTCATGACCTCACGGTCAATTGCGTCCTCCTCAATAGCGTCACTGGTTTTTTCCCCCGCTAGCCTCTTCAACTTGCCGGTGATCTTGCCAAGGGGTTGTCGATGAAGTGCAGAAGTAGGTTTCATTGGTCGGCCAGCTTTGGGAACCCGACCGATCAAGTCGAGCTGTTTTTCCAAAGGTGCTTTGAACTTTCCTTTGAATAACCCCACTGCCACCACGTCCGCGCACACACCACTTTCGTAGAACTCAGGGCAGTTGCACGTGTAGTGCACATAATCAGTCGGGGTTGTTGAAGCCTGCACAAGCACGAAGGAGGCATATAGGGACACGAACTCGTTGAACGTCGTCACACTAGCCGGGGGGTTCTCGGGATCACGGATAAGTGATAGGAACTCGGCGGCCATAACAATTATTTCTTTCCGTTTGTCCGCGATGATGACCGATTTCAGACGGTTGAAGGTCTTCGTTGTAGGCAACACGAACACCATGGTCTCCTCGTCAGGTAGGTGGGGTAAGCGGGTCGCCTTGGTCATAAGTTCCATGACGTTGCTTTCCACCATGAGTAGGGCCTCCCGCCAGATATCGTGTCGCACAATTGGACTAGTAGGCAATGGATGTTCGCGCTCGAAAATAGTTTCGTTGCGAACATATTTCATAGCACTTTTATGAAACCGAGCCAGTTGTGGATGTTTGCCGTTGCACAAAGCTTCCTTTGCCCACCGATTGTTGGACTCGGGGCTATTTTGCGTGGAAGGTTTGCCAGGAGGCATCGTCCCTAGCACCCAACCACTCCATTGGCCCCACCAAAAGTCCACGAACCACGAGCATATGTACTCCTCCTCCTCCTCGAAGGACAACATCAACAACTTGAAGGCTTCGGTGCGCACAGAAGTGAGCGTGATACGGTGAACACCGGTAACACCCGTCTTGAAGCTCTCGACGTTATTAGCGTCGTTAAACATGCTAGACTTTTCGTTGAGTTTCATTTTGCAGTGTGCCCAACATATGCCTTGTTTGATGTCCTCCACCATTATGATTTCGTCGTTAATGGTTTCGTCAACACGGTCTCCCCGCTCTAGGTGATTGAAGACGACCTGAGCGGTTTTGGGTAGGGATAAGTTTGCATTGTAAAACGCTAGGGAGTGGTCAAGCGTGTGAAGCTTGGGTTGCCACAAAACGCCAAAGGAAATGCGTATCGCCCGAAGGACGAGAAAGTCCACGAGCTCAGAGGCGAAGGCGTCCTCGTGGGACTTCAAGGCCATGTAGCCCATTCTGAAACGCTTATCCAACCAGCAAGTTCCGCCGAACTCAACGGGAAAGCCGTTCCAGTTGGTCTTGTAGCTGTCGTCCCGAGAGCGGTGGTCGCTAGTGGACAACACTTGAAGTAGTTCCCAAGTGGTGTAGATCACGGTCCAGCGCTTTCGTTTTTGTTGAAGTTGGTAGTCTTGAACAAGTTGCCGGTAGTTGCGTAAAAGCGCCCGAAGGTTTAGCTTGCCCTTGTAGAATTGCGACTTTTTGGAACTCCACCCGTGACATGCCAAAAGATTGGACGCGAGCTCCAGGAAGTGGGAACAACCGTCTGACGCCAAGAGTTTCTCAAATTCTTGCTGTAGGCGCCGTTCACAAACGGCTGGGTCCTCACTCCACTTGTCTTGCTGCCAAGCTACCATGATTTCCAAGCAAGAAGTTGCTTGGAAAATCAAGGGAGGTAAGTTGTTGCGTGAGTTATCCTTGTACGCAGGAACAACGGCGTAGCTTCCGTCTTGAAGAAGAACTTGGCCGTCAAACATGCACAACACCCCAGGGGTGTCGAGGTCCGTGATGGGGATGGCGAACAAGTTAGCTGTCACGCACTCGAGCATAATTATAGTTACCGTAGGTTTTAATATCTTCAGTTTCCCAAATTCTGAACTTATTGTTGTAGGCATAATTGCAGATTGTTTTGTAACACGGTACTGTCGGGTGGCTTAGGTCGTCCTTCGTCATTTCTAGGAACACCGCCTTTGGCCCCTTGCCCATCTTCAAGTGCGCGTCCAAATAGGTTTTTACTCGAGGGTTCAGGCCTTTGTTGAAGAATTCCTCGTGATCGTGTTCTCCACTCTGGAACAAGTCACAACTGTCATAACAATCGTTAGAGCTTTGTATGATTTTGAAAAACGCTTGACAACCGCTTGACTTGTACAACGAGCACTTAAACTTGTGTGTAACATTGCCCGTTTTCTTAGCTATGTGAGGTTTGTCCGCCTTAGAGAAACCTTCAGAACACACCGCTGTAATCTTTTCCATACAACTATCGAAAGATGAAGCACCGAGCAAGGCCACCCACTCTTTACGCTCGTGCGTCCGTGTCCGCTTGCGCGTAGAGAGTTCATCAATTTCATCCTCGGGATCGGAATCCTCATAAACTTCTCGTCCATCCTTCCCGGGGCTAGTGAACTGCAAATTTTCCTCCTCCTGGTCCATGGATGTGAAGTGTTGGGGAGTGTGCTAGTCAAACTACTTGTAATTTCTTTTGGCGCTCGATTGAATTAAGCATGGTTACATGTGACATATAATCTATTCCCCCAAAACATATCGGAATTTCTATTCCCCATTATGCACTTATCTATTCCTCTATAACCTTTTTTCCTTTCATGAACAATCCGTTGTACACGCTTAGCATGCGCCAATGTGCGAAGGTACCCTATTACCCATGCTTTTTAGAGGTCCCTAGAGGCCTCCCATTCGCAAGCGGGCAAGAAGAAACAATAGGTAGATGGCATACCTGCAATATGCCGTCGAGATTGCTCCATTCCGTTAACTATAGAGCGTTTAATCAATCATCTCCGCCACGCTTAGCTTGCGCTAATCTGCGAAAGTACCCTATCAGCCATGCGTTTTAAAGGGCCGCCCTAGAGGCCTCCCATTTGCAAGCGGGCAAGAATAAATAATAGTTAGAGGTCATACCTGCAAATGCCGTCGAGTTTGCTCCATTACGTTAACTACACAGCTTGCAATAAATTATCATGTCCTCTTTTTCGGCTGTTGGTTTAACCCATTTGCGGGGAAAAGAGATAGCGAAAACGGGCATTAAAGCGCTTTTGCCAACTAATGCCAGAGTTTCTCTGAGCCTCTTCGATCAACGGTAACATTAACCCTCGCGTGTCGCAGGCCGCGCAGCGGCTGCGCTCGGAGAAACTCTGGGAACAAGAGTAGATAACGTGCAACGTCAATGTCCAAATTCGTCTTATTTCAAATTTCTAATTTGCCTGAATCGTGTCTCACAAGCTAAACAACAACCACGTCAGCGGTAGTCATCATCACGAAACCGTCGCGTGAACGCAAACGCATAGTTCACACCAGACGCGAGAGACATCGATTTCCAGGCACGGAAAACGGTGATGGACGAAACGTCGAACGTGAATAACATTACAATATGCAAACAAGCAGTAATATATTACTATGGTATCCATGCTATGAGGCTGTGCCGAAGTGTCACTCATAGGATAGCAGTTGCGGTGACACCGTATATATAAATATAGTATTCACTCTGGCTTACCACCACGCATTGTGCGATATGTGCCAAGCAACAGAGGCATCCGATTATCAAATCAGACCGTGATAATCACGACGCGTGTCCCGGCGTGACGTATCACACCGTATATATAAATGCATACCATACATGTATACATAGATTTGAATAATCGTCAAACTTTTGAATAATCGTGACTTTGAGCGCATATCGTATTTCCGATCAGAATATTTCTACGTCGCGACGACGTGACTCGATATAACTGCCATCCATCATCGAAAGTGACAGGTCAGCAATTGACGAGTAATGGGCATCACTAGTGCAACCTGCATGATGCTAGCATGACGACATGCATCAGACTGCAAATGCAATTATGTAAGCATATACTTATTGAACGTATATTTATACAGTAACATCAGACCGCACCGCTGCAATAACGGTTACGAATGTATCCATTTATACAGTGCCGCGAGATCATCTGCCGTCTACCGTCTGCCGTGAGTCTCTGACGGTCAGAAAGACAAAGCGCTCACGCATCCGCAAATATCGGCGCTGGTATTTACAGATGAGGGCAGGCGCTGACCCCGCAGGCGCTGATGTACGATGCGGATGCGCGTACTTTGTTAATGGCGCGCTGATATTTGCGGGTGAGGGCGGTAGCTAGTCGGATTATATGCAAGGGGCATATAATACAGTATAATACCTTACAATATAATACCGTATGCCCCTTGTGCATGCGCAGGCCGAGGTCGCAAAATCGCATGAGCAATGATCGATGATGCATGAAGGCCGTGGCATTTCATGCAAATATTTCTGATTTTATATGCCTTGTGTGGACGTACATGCTGCAATGATAAAAATACGCAAGCGGCACAGCGTGCTTCCTTTTATTATACCATTTACAACTGCCGTGCTCGCATGTCGCGATGATGCGATCTAGCGGGCAGACTTATGTACATCGTCTGCATATCCCACCGACGCGTATGGTTCAATTATGAAATATATCTGCACATCACTCGCTTCCTGTATCGCAACTGTTGAGCTTGTATGTTGGGATGCATCCAACGGGATATCTGCCAAGATGCCATGCGGATGGGAGACGATGCACATTTAAATTCAGCAACTGGCACTATCATGTGTGTATAAAATTTCTATGATGATAACCAAACAAATATGTACAAGCAAATGCGCAGATGGCATCACGGTATGCAAGTGTGGCAGTTGCGATACAGGAAGCGAGTTGTGAGCTTGTGTGTGTGCGAATGGGGTATATGAATCGCAGATTACTTGTGAATGAACTGTACAATAATCTTCATTAATGAATTATTAGATTGAAATGACTTCACAGCCAGTTCGTGAATTATAATGATATAACATGTATATGCATCGTCATCGCATCGTCATCCACATTCAGGCATTCGTATATATATAGTAGTATGAATTAAGTATATAGTATATATAGTATTATGAATTAAGATTTGAATAATCTAGACTTGGTTGAATAATATTGAGGGCATATGACAAAACTGAATTGCCATTCCGTGACGAGGAACGCACTGCCCACCCGTCAGGCGCAGGCGTGGCAATCTAAGCACACCACCTCATCGAGGTGCCACAAGCTACATGCTAGAGACCGCACAAACCACCCTAGGTAGTGGGGCATACTCATGATATAGCCCCTCTAGGCTCTAGCTAGCAAACTAGGGTCCGCACATGTCAAATGGGTAACGTTCTAATGACTAAGGCTGCCGTGACCGCCTTTAATTCGAAGCATCGAACTTTACTTCGAAAGAACTGCCCGACGAAATGCAGCAGGTCGCATCTATTGTATTCAACCGCCGATGCACCTCTTCGAGTCTCCACGCTGTCGCAAATCCCCCTATGCTCAACCTGTGACAGCTCACTAGGCGAGGTCCTAATTCAAAATATTCACACTATAGATAATACATGTATATATAATTCAAGTCACATTTGAAGTTCATTCCGTTAGACATCACAAAACGCAGGACGAAGGCGGACCCACACAAACACACCCACCCACACAAAGCTGGATCATTCATAGCAAGGCTCCCCATCGATATTTCCGATATCCGATATATTTGATATATTGTTTTAATGACCGATTATCGAATGATAGGGACCTCTTACTATCGATAGTGGACTTTTTGATGTTCCATATTCAACACATCACACATCGTGTGTAAATGCACGCATAATCGATTACTTATCGATTGTTCCGATTATCGATACCATTTTCCGGATATTGAAAATTATCGATATCAAAAATTAGATCCGATGGGGAGCCTTGATTCATGGTGACTGTAAGGTGAAGCCAAAAACGCAATGCGCAAATGACGTTATACACAACCCTAAATACATAACTAGGGCAACCTACTATATATAGCAAATATGATATATGATCGATATGGAGAGGGGGGAGCGGAGAGGGTGGGAGGGAGGGGAGGTGGTTGCACAACCATGCGACGGCGGCGGCATATCGACGCCTCGTTCACATCAAAGAATGACAAACTTGCCGGATTGTGGCACAATGAGAATGTGGCGCGAGGTATCAAATTATAGCGGCACAACGACCCGGTTTAACGATTAAGCGATTTGAATTGATGTATAGTGTTAAGTTTTTGTAATGTGTAGACTGCGCAAGCGCGATCATGTCGAATGCGGTAAGTTGAAGTTCAAAGATTCTAATACTCTGCAAGGCGATCTAGGGTTTTAGGATTTATTCCGTTCACGAAAAGGAAAATACCACTTTTTACCACTTGTACATTCGTGCCCCCCGGTAATATTTATTTCTAACTTAAAAAATGCATAATTGCACCATAACCAACTCCGCCATAAATCAAATCATTACTGCGGCAAACATCCCTATAAAGTTTCCTAGGCTTGTGCCACCAACCGGGCCTACGCAAGCTATCATGGGTAGACTGCTTGTAAAAAGTGCATCCAATACACGAGCCCTTTAGGCAAGCTCGCAAAAATCTCCAATAGCCTAAACAAAGCATGATCACTATACTTATACCTACATATCTACAACATCATCACAGACAATGGCCTACCTCTTCGAATCATCTCCGCAGCATCGCTCGAGGGCCATCAACGCCTGGGTCCTTGAATTTGCGGGAATGTGGCACAGCCGCTGGGTCGATGTTGCCGAGATAAGCTTTTGGCGCCAAATCGGGTGGCCACACAACGTACTCTGCCTGGGACTGCCCAGACTTTTGCCCTGTATGTGCCACCTCCCCAGACCTTACCGTCACACATAATCATATTCTCAACATTGAGTATCTAAGGTACGCCTCTGATCCCACAGCAGCGCAGACTCCAGCCTGGTCGCCTAATGCGCATGTCACTCTAATGCGCCCCATTCTGAAGTCCTCTTCTGTTGCTGTCATATTTCATCGGATTTTGGACGTCTAGTATTAACCTACGCGATGCACATTTCTTTGGCTTCCGCTGCCACGTTGCTGTGAAAGAATCTTCCTTTACTCTTTGCTTGTATCATCACTAGAATAAATGCTTTTGCTATTTTCACACATGCTGATAGTCCGTTCCAACTCCCTGCTGAACAATTTGGTGTCGCGCACACATAGACTCTGTCGCGATGGCAAGGAGAAGCGGACCGGGACAGGGTGCGCACAAGATAAGTTCAGGGTGGTCAAGGTCACGTTGGTGCGCAAGAGGCCTGCTAGATGCCTCTGTCCATCATCTGCTAGTCTGTTTCCTGTAGATATTTGCCAACGCAACGACCCCCCGCTCCCCCCCCTTTCCTGTTGTGCTCAGCCAGTGCATGACTGCGGGGGAGGAGGGGGCGGAACAGCCCTACGGAGTGCACTTGGCAAGATGCCTCCAAGAAGCAGCATCGTTCGCCATGCACTCAAAATGCAGTGTGACCGTTGCCATAGAGGCGCGCCAACTCGAGCATCTCTGTCATACATTTTCACCCTTGGGCACAGTGCACAAGTGGTGCTATGGGCCGAGTTCAAGTGTCCTAGCGCCAATGGCAAGAGTCGCAACATAAAGGTACTCGTGCTCAAGCGCATACGGAGCGCTACTACAATGCGTGCATCTGACCTTGCCTTGGAGCTTGTAGAAGACTTGGTGTACACAGCTCCGAGGCGCCTTACTTCCCTTATGCAAGCGGACAACTTGCCAACCGTCCGAGATTGATTATGCATATGCCCGGGACAACCAGATCAAACAATCCTAGGCATTGCATCGACAAATCAAGGTGGCCAATTTCATGGCTAGCGCGTGATCAGAGAGCCACGTGTGTAGCGATGATCCATAAAATAAGGCGCTGGAAAGACCAGGTAGGAGCTGTTCACTGCAGAGGTTCGGCCTGTGGGCATGGTGGGGGACAGATAGGCGCACCCCAGAGGTTCAGCGTCGCGAGCGTGGTGTTAAATCGGAGCGCCACCGACAACAACCGTGCTCCCTCATCCGTCATTTGGTTACCTGCGCCCTCCGAACTTTAATCCCCCGGCAAAGAAAGGCTCGGGTATCACACGGCGTTTGGGCTGCCGGCTACAACAATCTCGCGTGACAGACAGGTGGCAGGGGTCAACACTCCCTCCTAGGTGGCGAGGCAGTACCACGCAAATTGAGCTCAGTGAGAGTGGTGTTGGTCTCCAGCATCTTTGCCAAGGCGCCCACCGCCACGTCCCCAAGGTTGTTCCCTGAGCCCAACCCGACCATTACCCCGTCACAAAACCCTTGAGCTTGTCCTGTCACAACTCACCATGCCTCATCCGGAAATCGGATGCTCAGTTACCCAAATGCTTCACCGCTGAATTCTTGGCTATACCAAGCCCCTCGAGTTCTTAACCGTTGGATCCTTGGCGGCACCAAGCCTACTAGGCACTTCGCCAGTGGATCTATCTAGCGGCCATCCACGACAAGCACCCATGATGACACCTCCACAAATAATGAGACTTGGGTGGATCTGCTGCTAGGGGATATGTGAGCCATGAATTGTGCATTGTCTGCCACGTGGGATTCGAGATGGAGCTGGTGCCAGGGGACAGAAAAATTTGTCTGCCACGTGGGACTGGGATTATGGGCCTGTGACGGGAAGCTCAGCTGCGTCGGCAAGTGTGCATAGATACGCGCATACGCAAGGCGCCGTTGTCGATTTGATGGGATCAGGGGAGGTGGTGTCACTGCCAACTTTTGCTGACTCTCGGGGAAAGGCAGCGCTTCTGAACGCCGGGGCTCAAGCGGAGATGCTGACATCGCCAGTCACGTGGGCCTCAGTGCAAATTCCAAATGCATGAGGCTCAAACAAAAAGGCAACGTTGCACGTTAGGGGACTCGGGGGGTGAAGAAACGGCAAAGATGTGCGTGACTTACATGACAAGTTGAGAAAAGTGACGTGGCTATTCTTCATCAGAGCCTCCGCCAGATCCACTCCTCCGGGGTCGTTGAGCAGGTTGGCTGCCCCTCCACCCGCAGCACGCCCACCCCTTAACAATCTTTCCCCAGTGGACACCAAACCGCATTACTCCAGGAGCGTGTCCAGGACCATGGTGAGCGGGTGATGCGCGCCACGTGGAGCGCAGCACGTGCTTGTGGCCCTCACTGCAGCGGGTGACGCGCGCCACGCGGAGCACAGCACATGTGGAGAAAGCGCGGAGCTCGTCGGTCGCAAGCTAGATCAGAATTTGCCGAAATAATCGAGCCCTCCTCACTGTGTCATGCCAGAGGTTGGCATCCCTGGTCTCCCGAAACTGCTGGGCAGGTGGACAGAAACGGCTGGCTCACATGCTAGGTCCAAGTTGCTGAGCTTATGATTGGTCGCAAGGGCGGCTGCAATCTTTCCAACCGATGCATCGCCAATCTTATTGCCTGCCGCGACCGCCACACGCTCCCCAGCGCCCGCTTCACGCTCTGCTCAAACAGCCAACCTCTCCGGAGCACTCTCCTCACAGCCTGTCCCAAGCTGCCTACCCCTCCCCAAGGCTCTTCTCCTCACAACCTGCCCCAACCTGCCTACCCCTCCCCAATGCTCTCCACCAAGTCTGCCCAACCTGCCTACCCCTTCCCAATGCTCTCCACCAAGTCTGCCCCAACCTGCCTACCCCTCCTCAATGCTCTCCACCCAGTCTGCCCCAACCTGCCTACGCCTCCCCAATGCTCTCCACCCAGTCTGCCCCAAGCTGCCTACGCCTCCCCAAGGCTCTCATCACAGCCTGTCCCAACCACCACGCCTTCCATAACGCTGCGCTTGCAGTTTGTTTATCATGCTGCACGGCTACAAAAGGCAGGAGTAATTGGACTTTCCCGACCCACTCGCCTCCAGTGCCTACAACCGCACGATCCCTCTGATGCGACAGAGTGTGTGCGTGTGCACCTTGCCCGGAGCCGCCGAAAGCAAAGCCCATGTCCACCCGGCGGTGCCGGCAAATGGCAAATGTGGGTAGCCAGCACATGCGTGCAGGACCCAGCCAGAGCAGGGATCTTTGTACCGGACAGATCAGTGTTCGCATGACCTGCGGAGCAATGACGGGCCCACATGGTGCCAAAGCATGCACCCGCCTCGTAGGTGGGGGTGGACCAGGGAGGGATGGACTGTGGGGACTCACTATGCAGGTCCAAGGAGATCAGATTTTGATTATTAGCGACCACATCAGCCACAAGCGCCATGCTCTTGTCTCCGACCTTGTTGCCTGCACGGTCCACGTCACATGCCGCCTCGTGTCATTTGCGCCCGCGTACATGGTGTCTGTATACTGGGTTTGCCCATCGCCATCGGTGTGCAACTATGGCTGTCCATAGCGATCACGACTGAGCCTCTGAGGGTGCGCGACTTCACTCCGCCATCGATGCATGGGGCGCCTTCCGCATTCACCGCCTGCAGCGTCTGTAAACCGAAGAGGTTGTTGCCACCTGGCACATTCTCGCATCAATGCCTTGCACCGCACCCTTCAAGCATGCTTTGACCAAGGCCCGCGCGGCGCCCCTGCCACAATGGCATGCTTGAGACCATGTCCACATCATGTATCTGAGGTCATGGCGTGAAGTGGGCAATCCGTACCCAACATGCCACATACGCAGGCATATTTCAACCAAGAGACCGCAAAAGAGCAGGCCCGCCCAGCACAGACACTCAAGCCTGGACCGTCGTGCGCCGCCATTCCCGTTCATGTGACACCCGAAGGGTGGATGGCGTGCTGCCTTTCTCGTTCATGTGACATCCTAGGGTGAACGACGTGCTGCCTTTCCCACTCATGCCAAATGACCAATATGCCACAGCATCGTGTTGGGGAAACACACACCCGAAATGTTGACGTGCTGCAGTCCGGAGTTGACCAGACATCCCTCCATCAGAGGTATCGCACCCTCATCTCCGACGATGTTCGCTGCAAAGCCTCCGCCACCCTCCGCGGCTCAGCCAACAACATTTGCTGCAGCCCCCCCACTCCTTCGGGGTTCGATCAACGAGGTACGCTCCAGGTCCCCCCTCCCCACAAATCAACGGAAAGTGTCCGTGAATTGCTACATCTATCTATAACCCGCCAGTCGCTTTCAAAGGCCTCAATCCTACGACTTCTGCCATCTGGTGTTGAGCGGTCCAAGGCCGCGGCATGCTGCACGACGAGGGTGCGCGAAGAGGAAGGACATGCGCAGAGGCCGAGGTGGCCGCAGAGCGAGCGCGGCCCTGCTCTCACCGCAGAGCGAGCGCGGCCCTCCTCTCACCGCAGAGCGAGCGCGGCCCTCCTCTGACCCGCCGCGTGAACAGGCTGAGGGCAGCACTCTCCTTCCGGGCTGGCTGGGAAGTAGCCACAGGAGAGAAAAACGAGGACTCGGTGAGGCATCCCCGCGGGCTCGATGGAAATTTTGGTGAAGCCACGCCTTAGCTCTCACCGTCGGATCAATCCCTGTTGACTTGCGTGGCTGATATTGAGCCTCGGCCAGGGCGCACCACCGATATTGAGCTGCTCAAGGGTACTGTTGTACTTCAGCATCCCGGCTAGCATAAGGGCCCCCTCCTTGTCGATGTAGTTGTCTGCGCCACCCCCACCTTGTGCCCTCACCTCTGATGTTCCCAGCAGAGCCCCACAACAGCAAAACCTACGAATCGCTGCAAAGACAGCTATCAACATCGAGCACCTCGATGTAACATCCCTAAATATGCCACTGCGTTTGAACAAACGTTACATGGACAAATCGGAGCAGCACAGAGAGGGTGGGCGAGTGCAGCAGCTGTAAGGGGGGGGGAGGGGGGCATCACGAGCCCCCAGACACACGCATTTGGCGTCTAAGGGCATTCGCGCCCCTGAGGAAGGGTCCCTTCGTGAGCAAAATAACGTCCTGGGCCCCACATTAGCTGCTCATGCGGAACCAAATGATGCGCCTTGATGCTTCAGATGCTGGGGGCAGGGGAAGGGGGGGAAGGAAGCAGCCGCACCCTTCATGGTCAGCACCCGCATGGTGGAGTTGACTCTGAGGGCGGCACCCAGCTCCGCAGCGCCTGCGTTTGCCACCGAGTTCCCTGTACGACACAGCGGCGCTCCACCTCAGCGCACTTGCGGCACAGGCAGTGGCGCTCCACCTCAGCGCACTTGCGGCACAGGCAGTGGCGCTCCACCTCAGCGCACTTGCGACACAGGCAGTGGCGCTCCACCTCAGCGCACTTGCGACACAGGCAGTGGCGCTCCACCTCAGCGCACTTGCGGCACAGGCAGTGGCGCTCCACCTCAGCGCACTTGCGACACAGGCAGTGGCGCTCCACCTCAGCGCACTTGCAGCACAGGCAGTGGCGCTCCACCTCAGCGCACTTGCGGCACAGGCAGCAGTGCTCGTGCTCTGAGCAGATGTAGGGCTGGCATGCGCTATCCCTCAAATCCAAGAGTCCAGGCTTCCCAGAGGAGGCTGCTCAAAGGGAACCCCAGCCGAGAGCAAAGCTGAGGGGGGGCTGTGGAGCTCACGGCCGAGGTCCAAGCTGGTCAGACTGCTGTTCTCAAATAGCAGCATCGCCAGCTCCCTTACTCCGATGTCACCCACCTTGTTGTCTGCCCCCAGCCCGCCGCCCAGCTTCCCCCTTCACATCCCCATTCACTCCAGCTACCAACATCTGAGCTACGTGGCAAAAACACATGCGCTTCATGTCTGCCATAAATGAAGTAAGAAATGGACTTTCTGACTTATTGTGGAAGCACGGGGGACTACTAAAATTGTAGGCGGAAATGAATCTGAGAGGGAAGGAGGGGAACTACGAAAATTATTGGGGAAATACATCTGAGAGGGAAATATCTTTCTGGGCGACAGCATTGGATCCGACAAAGAGCACGATTCGCGGCAGAGTCGAGGGAAGTGACTTGGAGAGTCTAAGCCGCCTGCATCTGGGCTGGAGCCGCGGAATCGCGCAGAGTCGGTTACTGAGAAATCGAAACTCTGAGCGGCCTTTCTGAAGGGTTCTTGGAATCATTGATTAGTGCATGCAAACTCAGAACGAGGTTGGTGAGGCAGCACCTCGGACATGGCGATGAGGCGCCAAACAGCAGCTGCGCCATTGGATCGCATCCTGGGGTGGGCGCTGGGCGCTGAGGCGCAACGATTGGTGGAGATACTAGCATTTGTGACGATTGGCGGGGACTTCACGCCGGCGAAGCGTGGTGAGGGGCCGGTGGAAGAGGAGACCGGGACTGGGGGGGACTCGTTTTCTGTCTGGAATTCGCGGGAGTGGTCTAGGCATCTGCGAAGCTGCTCCCGACGTACCTCGACTTCGCGATGCGGGTGGTACCACGCCATGCATCGGAGACGGTGGTGCCGCGTCATCCCTCGGAGACGGTGGTGCCGCGTCATCCCTCGGAGACGGTGGTGCCGCGTCATCCCTCGGAGACGGTGGTGCCGCGTCATCCCTCGGAGACGGGCGCTCGAATGACGACGAGCAAGCGGGAGTGTGGCAAGCAGAGTCCGGTTGCGGGAGCGCGCGATGAGGAGAAGGAGCCAGGCATTCGCAGTAAGAGGATGACTGGAGGTACGGGTGCTCCACCGAGAGTCAGGTGCTGGACGGATGCAGAATTATACTAATCACCGCGCTATTTCATTGAAAGCGCTTTCAATGAAAGATGGTAACGACCAGTTATTATCAACCGTGGGATCCCATGCAGTTCTAGTAAAAATTCGATGACGCCCGATCGAACGGTGCTAAATCGAAATCGTTGCGAAGATCCCATACGAGGATTCATTTGGACGGGCGGCATAGTTCATACTCTCCAGGATCCTTATATTCGGTGGAGCACCCGTAGGGCAGGCATGCCAGTTTGCACTGCATGAACGGCTGCACCCGTACCTGGAATTTGTGATGCCTGGTAGCGAGGCAGCAAATGTGACAGTTGAACGTCTGTGATTTCTCCCAGCAGAAGCAGGGCTGGAAGCCAAGGGCAGCGGACGGATTCGCGTGTATAAACAGCCTCACTCTGCGAGCATGGAAAGTGAGACTGTCGCATGTGTCGAGCTATAAACTCGCAGGGCAGTCCGGTGATGCGGCCACTGGAGTGCCCGGGGGGTGGGAAGTGAAAGGGTTCGAGGGGGCACGAGGCTCTCTGGAGTGACGATTCAGACGGAGATGGCGGTGCCAGTGACGAGGCCAGTGACGAGGCCCGCAAAGAGATGAAAGGAAGAGGGGAGATCTTCCCGGGCCCGCTTATGGCGGTTGTGGCGACCCTGATATTGTATGGAATGCCGGAGTCGGCGCACAAGCGGAACGTGGAGGACATGGTGGCAGTTAAGGCAGCATTTCCCCGGAGGACATATGGCAGTTAAGGCAGCATTTCCCCGGAGTGACATGGCGGTTAAGGCAGTATTCTCCCGGAGGACATGGCGGCAGTTAAGGCATTCTCTCGGAGGACATGGCGGCAGTTAAGGCAGACCCGGAGGACATGGCGGCAGTTAAGGCAGATTTCCCGGAGTGATATGGCGGCAGTTAAGGGCAACATTCTCCCCTGGACATGATGGTGGCAGCAAGGCAGCATTCTCCCCGAGGACATGGCGGCAGCCATGCGCATTCTTCCCCGGGAGGATATGGCGTGCTACGCATTCTCCCGGAGGACATATGCAGTTAAGGCAGCATTTCCCCGGAGGATATGGCGGCAGTTAAGGCAGCATTTCCCCGGAGGATATGGCGGCAGTTAAGGCAGCATTTCCCCGGAGGACACCAACGCCTTACGGATGGGCGGACGTGGCTTGGGGCTGCTGAGTGTGGAGGCTGCGGCCTGCCGGGTGGGTTCTCCTGGGAGCAGGCGCGGCCTTCGGAGCTCCGCCTGGGGGAACCTACCTGCCGCTCGAGCAGCCAAAGATGATGCAGCAAGTGCAGGGCACTCTCCGGATGGCACAACTTTCTTCGTGGATTATCGCAGATATCACTGCCTTGCAACTTGTGCTACGGGAGTGGAAGGGCAGGTCCAAGACAGAATGACGCCAGGTGAATGCAGATCCAGGTCAGCATGACAAAAGGAGCTTCCAATCGGTGGAGACCGAATCTGATCTTAGGCGGCAGTGCATGCAGAAGTGAGATCGAAGCATGCATGCCCGCGACAACACAGGTAATTGGGGCGTGTTTGCGCACCCCATAGGTTGAGCGTTTGCAAGGCAGAACTCTCGTTGGTGCTATGTGCAATCGCTGCTGCTCCAAGATTTCCCACTTGGTTGTCTGCATCGAGAACCCGGAGCAATCCGCCAATCTCTGCCGACTGAGTCCAGTCCACGTGGAGATGCTGCACCCTGCAGGCCTGCTCGTGCAGACACTCCTAAGTCGTGCATGCCTCATAATCCCCAACTTTGCGGCACTGTTCAAGTCAGTTTGGAGTCGAAGCTGGAACTAGGTCCTGTGTTAGAGGAGGGTAATAAATGTGGTGTAAGAATATATGGAAGCCCGTGCTGCCTCGGTGTTGTGGAGGCTTCGCGTGAGGGGGGGCTGGCTGCGCACAGGATAAGTCGAGGAAGGTGATGGTCGTGTTGCCCAGAAGGCTCTTGGCCAGGACCTTCACCCCCTCGTCCGTTATACCACACCCTGCAGCCCTCCCTACCCGGGGTCTTCATCTGGATACTGCGGTCCCCTTTGATACTTCCGAGGAGGTGCTTGCAGCATGCACGGATCCACGAGGAGGACAGAGCGGCCGCTGCGCGGTGTCAGGTACGCGGCAAAGCAGGGCCCTCGGTCTGCTTGGAAATAGTCACTGATAACTCCATACCACGAGAGCCGCGAGCAAAGCCAATGGAAACACCTAATAAAAGTGCGGGCTGTGCTCATATTTTCCTTGCTCGCATGCAAACTCCGAGTGCAACACCTATGCAAACCCTATCTGAGAGTGATCTGAGAGTGAGATGCTTTGCAGGAGGTCACCTGCGAGATTTAGGGTATGGAGCTGGCAGGTCTTGCTCGATATCCCGTAGCTAATACATTTGATGCCCCTTTCCGTGGTCTTACAACCTGCATCACTTCCACCACAGCCAAGCCGTTTGATAGCGCTCACTAGGTTGTGCAGGTAGCGTTCCGCTCCGTCCAAATCACAGCAGCGCCGGAATCAGCTAACCGGGCACAAGGCCCTTCTCGGGCTTCGGCTCTAGCCCAAGCGCTCACGGACAGAAGTTGACGAGGAGCCTTAGCAAAGCTGAGGGCCGCAGTGATGGAGGCAAAAGAGGGAGCATCATCCAAGAAGTACGACTATATTCGATGTTCAAGGGTCTTTTGAAGCCACAGCATATCGAGTTTAGTATCGACCCAGAGCACTGACGGAGGAGTAGGAACGGCACAGGTATGACAAAGAAAACCCAGACAGGACAGACGACTGGCACGACGCACTGAGCATTTGCGCAGCAGATAAGTGAAACAGAGTGTACTGTGTATTGGGTCAGGGCATCAGGAGTGCGAGTCGGGCTAGCTCTCGGTCGCCCAAGTGAGGTCGCGTCCACGCTGGAGGAAAATGCAAGGAGCGTCGAAGGCAATGCCCGAAAAACACGAAAGGTCAAGAGCAACACATCTTTTAGGATCCTTGGCCGCCGCACGATGCTCACGATTGGAATGGGGAGAGGGCGCCCATCGATACGGCGACGTAACTATGCATGGGCACACGGATTCCCACAAGCTTTATGCCGTGGTTAGCATAAGTGGCTGCTAAAGGCAGGGAAGAGATAAGAGGAGGTCGAGCGTGGACAATTGGTTCCTCCGGCGATTGCTACAGCACACCACAAAATTGATGTGCACCTAGCCGCTGAGATGATGAACGCGAATTTGCCTCTGGAAGCCCGTGGGCAGTCGGCACGTCCGGAAGTGACCGCAAAGCACGTGGGTGAGAATCGAAGCCTCCCTATAGAAGGGCCTAGCCATACTTAAGCCACAAGTTTTGAGGAATGCGAACTTCTTCAGGAGGCGACGCAGCGACACGCGTAGGTAAAGAGCCGGATTCGAGATCAACATATTAGCCGGTCGTAAAGTCTTAAGAGGACGCTCTGCCTAAGGATCCCCTGTGAAGGGAAGCGGATAACGACGGGCTGGCAGACCGAAGGAGGAAAGCATAAAACAACATTAACTGGAACCTATGACATCCGCTCTCTGGAGAACTGAGGTGGAGTACCACTCCAAGCTCACACCCATACAGGCAAGCTTAGGGCATCGGTCGTCTTGGTTAGGTCGCCCACCTCCCAACATAAGCGATCTGAGGCTGTTCTCAGACGCCAGCAGCTTCTCAAGCTGTATCGCACTACCATCATCTAGCTCTTCACCTGCAACAGCCCCAAGACAGGAGCCTTTCCTTAGTGCTTCGCTTGCACAGCACAGAGGTTTCCGCATAGTGCGTCGTCGGTCACGGCACCGCAGAGTCGACCTCGTTATCTGCGCTATCTCAGTCCTCTCGAGGTGATTTCGAAGAGACACAGTGAGAGCACTCTTCGTAGGACTTCCCTGAAACTCCTCAGCTCTGCAGAGCGTCGGTGCCACTTCCGCGCAAAATAAGGAGGGAAATGCACTGAGAATTCCGTAGATGTTTTGCAGGTGAGACAAAAATGAACATGTCGAGTGGCGTAAGACAAACCAAACGAAGTTAGCCCGACAAACACCCCAGTGAAAAGTAAACACGCAAGAGCAGGGTGAGGCCGTGACACGGTACCACGCATCCAAGGAACACAGCAAGGCCCGTAGGACCACTGTCGAGCACGTCCACCAGTTGGGGCGTGGCTTACAGATACCTGGAATACGTTGGATGAGCGTGTCCTAGTGACGGGCCTCCCCGGCGGCGAGAATAGCGTGCACAGCATACTGCCGGTATGGAGGATGAAGGGAAAGTGAGATGAAACGCGTGCACGTGGGCGCACAGAGTGACACACAACCTCTAGAATCTAACACTGCACGCAACCTCTGCAATCTAACACTGCACACAACCTCTGGAGTTAGCACTGCACACAACCTCGTTCAGGCCAACCGAAGTTAAAGGATCAAACGCGACCGTGCACCGGATAGGCACACTTTTGCAAGGAAGTATCCAGGACACAGCCCCCCGTAGCAGAAAAAACTGGGATAGAGTGTGGATTGCACGAAGCACCTAACGAAGGATGTTCGCCCCAAAGGAAGGCGCCCTGACACGAAAGAAGAAAAAACTGCACGTTCAATTTAAGCATGCAAAACGCTCTCTCGTGCTCACAATTTTAAGTGTACCGTGTGCAGCCGATAATAGTTTGTTTGCGCGCGCGTGTATTTGCATGCGATCATACTTTTGCATGTGCGCGTATTTGTATGTAATTATGTTTTTGCATATGCATACACATATCATTAAAAAGTTTTATGAGCAAAGGAAACCTCGAAAGTTGCATACCCCCAAGATCCAGAGTCTCCTTGCCATCAATGTCAAGCAAGCCCTCCAGGGCGATGTCGCGAGAAGTTCGCGGAGACCGTGGAGTCCCGGGCGCAGAAGAGGTGTCCGAAGCCGACGCACTCTCGGACGACTCTCCGCCGAAGATGCCGGACAGCGCGGAAAACAGGGATTGCATAGTGGTCACAGTGCCAAAGGGCAGCTCCCGACCAGAAAAATAACCGTAAATGCAGGGAAAGTAGTTCACGTGAAGGTGCCACAAAGGATCACCGCTTGAACACAGCAATAATTTTCTGGGCGGCTTAAGGGTGACAGCCCACAAGTTACTTTAGCTCAACACTGAATAGCGCGCTTGTTCCTTCGAATCCTAATTAATTCAAGCCACTATAGAAGCCGTGATTATCAAAATGTATTCAACGCTGCAAACTTTCAGGTCGTCACACGACAGTCGACAGGTTTTTAGTTTTCGTTCCGTTTCGTTCGTCCGCCTTTTGCTTGCGGTTGGGAGTCTCGAGTCCTCCACGGAAAATAAGGATCCCCGAAAATAAGAATTTTATAGGATGTTGGGGCCGTCGGATGGTCCTTAACACTGGCTTAATAACCGAATTTCGAATATATGAACCGTCCATTTGCCCGATTTAATTACTCCGTCCAGCACCTTATATTCGGTGGAGCACCCGTAGTCGGACGGCCTGCGCTGGTGTCACTCCCCCGAAGTCCCGATGCCGCTGCCGATCTCTCGCGCAGCTCTTGCATGTATCGATGTTGATGTGCAGATAACCAATTTTAAAACCATGTATGAAATGATATCATATGCCATCATCCATGATACTTTCCATGATAAGATATGATCATCATAATGATGGCATTATTTCAAGTGACAGGATTCGATGACAATCCACCAATCAGAATCGCGAAAGTTGCGATAGACCGTAGCGTAGTCTGCCAACAGTGACATCCGATTTGATCGGACGTCTGAAATAAAACAGTCCTTCCTTGACGCTTCAAAACTTAAAACTTGCTTTGGAACTTGTTGGTAAATCAAAATGCACGCAACAAGTCTAAACCTCAAGATCTTTTGGAGGGTGTAGAATTCAGAGAACATTTTGTGCTGTGCTTCGTGGGATTAATTCTATAGCGCTTGCGAATTCCGTCTAAAATTTTAATTGAGTGTGGACACAGCAACGTTCACAGAGAGACTCACTCGCCACATCGGCACGGGTTTCCACATCTGCACGGGTCGCCACATCTGCACGACTCACTCGCCACCCTGCAGACGTGGACGTTGACGATATTTTGTGGGGCTCGACATGTTTGCTCACGCTGGTCTTATCAAGCCAAGGGTGCGTATGATTTTCTATGAACACGCTACAGCACGTGCTCTAGTGGCCCGCAGTGCTCAAGCGTCGAATACTTCGAAGTCCCCCCACATAGATATCCCATCCTACAATACTTGCCAGAACAGCTACCACAGGAAAGTGTGGAAAGATGGGGTATATCTTTAGCAAAGCGCTCGCAAATATTCTTCCAGTCTTCGCTCTTGTCGCCAAGCACGTAATTTGCCCCGCGCCTTGCCTCGCCTTGTCGAGCCTCGCAAGCGGTATTTGTGTATCCGCGCAAGAAGGACTGCCGTGCCTTCCCGTTTCTAAGCGCTGAGCATTGCCCACGTCAGTAATGCCTTCAGCTCATGGATGATTGCGAGCACTCACGTATCTGATCCGGACCACGGCCAACACAAGCAACAGAAAGCCCCCTGCCTCCAGTTAAGCGCTCTTCCACAGCAACGGTTGTGTGTGACAAGCAGCGATGACTATGCTGTGACGATAAGTGGCTGGTTTCAACGGCTTATACGGTATTATTCGGCAGGTGCAGCCGCATCCGCGGAGTCGCGCTGCGACGAAAACCTTTGCTGGAGGACTTCGGGCTGGCGACTCTTGCTTTTCCGCACGTGAACACGCGAGCTGCTTGCTTCAATCTCCAAGAAGAATTTCGAGGTTACACAAGACCGCACCTTCGCACCTCGTTGCATCGCCTGGTCAACGACATCGCTTTTACCACCGCTCATATCTCGCGTTCTCGATACGTCCTAGTCGGCGAACGGCTGTGAACGTGAGTTCCGCAGCTGCCGGAGACGCCACACCAGCCGGCGCTCTGGACGAAGAGGCGGCAGAGGTGCGGGAGTACGACGTGTGTATCCTTGGCGGTGGTCCCGCGGGAGTGGAAATCGCTCACTTGGCCGGGATCCTCAACAAGTCGTGCTGTTGCATCGAACCGCGCGGTCGACTGTGCGCGGCTCCTACTGGAGCAGTATCTAAGGTGCTGCACCCTCTGCACGCTCATCGCGGCCGTAGTAGCGAGGGCGGTGCCTGCGCTGCAAGTGAACGGATCCTTTTAGCCGTTTTGGGAGGAAGGGGCTTGAATAGGCTGCCAATACACCCAGCTTGCCAGACTTCCCCGGGCTCGACGAGCGCGGTGTGGGGGCAGTCTGCACATGTCCCCGCGTGCCAGACTTCCCCGGTATCAACGAGCGCGGTGTGGGGGCAGTCTGCACATGTTCCTCGTGTCGAATTTCCCCGGGATCGACAGCGCGGTGTAGCAGTACATGACCTGCGTGTCAGATTTCCCCGGGATCGACGAGCGCGGTGTGGGGGCAGTCTGCACATGTCCCCGCGTGCCAGACTTTCCCGGTATCAACAAGCGCGGTGTGGGGGCAGTCTGCACATGTTCCCGCGTGCCAGACTTCTCCGGGATCAACGAGCGCGGTGTGGGGGCAGCCTGCACACTTTTCCAGCGTGCTAGACTGTCGTCACATAACTTCAACAGGATCACCCATTCGGCCACGGACTCAGCTCTTCTCCAAGCGAGCCTTTGTTGTATGAGCTTGAAAGCAGGTCGTCGTGCGATGTGTATTGGAGCTCTTGCATCTCGGTGCTGTACTTCGAAAAACATGTCAGAAACACAGGTCTTGGTGGGAAGCGTGATGGGGACAGCAGCAGTTGGCGCTCTGTTCCTGGGCAGGTCATAAGAGTCGGGGAGACGGCGTGCGGGGTGGGGGCGGGGTGCCAGGCATTACGAGAGGCCGCGCGGAACCTCGGTAAGGTCGATGGGTCTGTGAGGGTATCCTGGCCGGAGGTTCAGCAGTGCGTGACAAAAGTCCTCGACCGCGCTTTCGCACTCACCGATGAGAAGTTCGCCTTGGATCCAGACAAATGCTCAGTTGAGAAACGCTGGGTGGCATGCCAGCCTGATATCTTGACCGGCTCGGGGCGCTTCCAGGCCCCTGGGCTCGTTGTCGTGCAACCACCCGAGGAAGGACCGGTGCGAAGGCCTATGTGCATGACCCTGTAGTGCGAGAGCAGATTGGAGTACCCTTGCCTTTCACAGGACTTCAGCAATAAACTACACGGAGACTGATGAGGCCAACAGCCAAATTCTCTCAAACGTTTTAGGTGCACTTGGCAGGCGCTCAGGGTGAAGGCGAATGTCATCTTCGTGACGACGGGCTCCATGGCAATGCGCATCCCGGGACTGCCCTGGGGTGTGGAGGCTGCAGAGGGCTGGCTCTTCGACTCGGACTCAATCGCAGGAATCGGGCGCGTGCCGCAGCATCTGGGTAAGTGGCATTTCTTCTCTTCAGAATCCTCGCATACTTTCCACGCCTCGAGCGCCACCGTTCTGCACGCACCGTCAACATAATCACATTTCAATGGATGTGTGCGCGCTAAGGCCATCTGGCGGCTGTGCAGAGAGCTTGCACAAGAAGGGCATGGTGTCAATGTGTGATGCACTGCCGCTAACTTACGGGCGTGTGTGAGGGTTGGAGAGATCGTGGCATTTGCTTCACATGAGACGTAGTGTAATATGCCTTTGCATAGAGCTGTATGGAGGAATTCGAGTCGTAGATCTTACTCCATATTATGCATACAGCAGTGGTGGTGGGCGGCTTTGTATCATTTGTGCGGTTTGTTTGAGGGAACTTACTGTCTACTTCACTCCAAGCAATCCTGTGGTGTCTGTGAACACTTGAGTGCTACCCGGGTGTACACATATCGAGTATGTCCTATGGATGACTACATGGCTCTTCCAAATCGGTTTCAGATGAGTGGTTCAGATTTCCTTCATTTCGACGATATGCAGATTTCGTGACCTGGGCCAGTTTGGATGGGTTTCCGAACTTGACGTTTGCATTGACCGAGAGGCAAATTCCTCCCACAGTCCTCCCACAGATGATGGTTCTGATTTGTTCCAGCAGGGTTGTGAAAAGTTGCGGTCACCGATATTATACTGTGTGATCCCCGGTGAACACGTGCGCTCCAAGCTGTGCCGGGAATTTGCCTCGATCCCACGGATGAGTCCTATCTGCACCTTCAGACTTCAGACAGGATGTTGGAACGCTAACGTGCGGTCAGTTTGTTTCGCCAGTCGTGCAGGGCGGAGGAGTGATCGCAGTGGAGTACGCTTTCATCATGCACCGGCTCGGCGCTTCGGTGACCGTGATCATGCGCGAGGACTCCGTGCTGCAGGGCAAGGGGGTGGACATCTGTATTCGGGTGAGCCTCTTCGTCGACACTGCGGACTACTGCTGTTGTCGTTTGTTGCGAGGAGTCTCAGTTTTATTCTTTTGGTCCCACTGGGGGGCGCCTTAGAGCGCACCTCACATGTATCGCATCGCACGTACAGCAGTGTCCAGGCGGCCTCCGGCGGGGGCCACGTCACACGGGGTGGATCGTTCATTTGCCAAAAATTGCTGGAGGGGGGATGCTTCACATCTACGGGTGCCGTGGAAAGTAAGGATATCGGGTGTTGGAGACAGGCCGCACCTGCCTGCATGTTTGCACTTTGGAATGCCGGTTGTGTATGTTGCATGGCACGGGTGATCAGGCACCAAGCTCGCAGTGTGCCTCTTGTGCACCCGCCGCATGCTTCGTGATATTTTTACTTCATTCTTCGAGCTGGCAGCGCTTGCCGTGCACGTCATTTGTGCCGCCGTGAAGCATGCCACCAGAACGCCCTTGCTCCGCATCACCCAGGCGTTGGCGCGGCTAAGTGTGAGTCGTGCTCGCCAGCGATCCGGGCTATGGTGCTGTTTTTACGGTGTGTGTGCTTATCCTTGGACCGATTCCTTTGGCACCCCGTAGCCACAGAAGACCGGCTGCGCTATGCACCCACGCCGATGCCAGTGTGTGGAACTATGCATCCACGCCCACGCCAGTGTGTGACAAGCATGTTTTCAATATTTTACCATGGGGTGTCCATGCCGTGTGGCGTGACTGCACTCATGACATAGCCAAGGACCAACGGGTCCCATCCATCCACCGTGAGCCACTGGGGGGCATGCCAGCAGGGTCCACTTACTCCGTAACCCTGGGACCAACTATTGTTGGGCGATGATCGATCGCATCGTATCATCTTTCCATGCTGCTTTGCATCTGGGTTGGGAATATGTATGAGTTGGTGGTATCTTGTCACGGCCCCGTTCTGCTCCTGAATTGCTTCTCACATCCATTGCGATGATGGTGGGCTGGCTTTTGTCGGCTGATCTTGTGCCATTCAGTGTGTGTGGCACCATTCTCACATCCATTGCGAT
>LGRX02010028.1:0-27598 GCA_001247695.2 Cymbomonas tetramitiformis | reverse complement strand
CCCCCCCCTGCGACATTAAATGGAACAGCCCTTACAAGACAGAGTCTTGTAACATCAAGGTTTGAATAATAAGTTCTACGGCGCGCCCTACTTGTTTCAAATCGATTGTCCGTCCTTCAAGCAACTACCTCACCTAGTGTGTCGTACGACGTGCTGTGCGTACTAGTATGTAGTGATGGCTGGGTCATACATGCGCGGGTGGCTGGGATGTACGTACGTAGTCATGCGCAAACCTCCATACGGACATTTTCATGTTTATAATTACTTTGAGTCCCCCGCCACCCAAATTATAATTTCTTCAGTCACCAGAACACGGTTTTGGCTTAACTTTTCTCAAGTTTTCTTACCTTTCCTTGTGTATAATTATTTCGAGTCCCCCGCCACCCACCAGAACACGGTTTTACTCAACGTTTCTTATCTTTTGCTCTGGCGTACTCGCTCGCGTCCTCATTGATAGCTTGATACATCCACGGGCATTCTGAACGCCAGCTGATGACCGAATTGTATAAAACATGACACGCGATATAATTTTCATGGACTTCAGAAAAGATAAGAAAACATAAGAAAAGTTAAGCAAACTTAAGAAAACTTGAAAACCTTGTTCTAGTGGCAGATGGATTTTTTTTTTAATGTCGCATTTTCACGGGTTTATCACTGAAATTTTAAGAAAACTACTGGCTGATTGAATCAAAATGACTCACTATTCTTAGCGATTTTCATAGGACGCTGGCGCTGGCGGCGGCGGGGGGTACCCAAGTTGGCGAATATTGCTAGCTGGCCCCAAGTCTCCGGTTTTCTTAACACTGGATGATTACTGTAGGCACGCTCACCCCTATGGAAAGGTCCTTTCCACAGGCATACAAGCCTAGGGAATTGCCAAATATGTTTATGCCTACTATGAAAAAACCCAATGAAAATGATTCCCGTCCTATGGAAACACCTTGGTATTTCCCCTTGGCTTTCCATTGAGTTTCCCACGGGTGGGCAAAGGGCGGGCATGCCCATGGAAACCTTTCCTGTGGGTGGCAAATATGTAGGGACAAGCACCAGGTGAAGGTGAACCAGCAGAACAAGCGAGTAATCGGCTCAGTGGCACGTGGCTCTGTTCCTACCAAAGACGTACGCCATTTGTGTCGAGATCATGAACGCGTACGTACGCCAGGCGGGATCGCTGAAGGGGATGATAACCCCCGAACCCGCAAAGACCGCCGCACGGTCGGGCGGGCAAGCGCAAGTCCGGCGCGGCCGAGGCTGGACCCGCGAAGAAGACGAAGGGGAAGAAGGGAACTTCGAACCGGGCAGCGGTGGAGGGGTGGCTCGGAGCTCAGCGGCCGCGGCCAACAAGAGCGGAGCGGGTATCCTGCAAGAGGAGATGGCGGCCCGGACAGCCCCCTCTCGATGTCGACGACCTTCTTCTGGAATCACCTGCAAGGCTTCGCCGTGGCGAACTCAACTACAACAAGGTCGACGGGTACCTCCGCGAGATCTTGAGCAAGAACCTGACGCTGCTGGAGGGGGGAGGGCATCATCTCCTAATTCAGGAAGGAGCGCCAGGTGCAAAATTTCTTGGTATCTGCGGCAAGGGTCGACTCCTGGGATGCAGTGAAGGAGATGCTCGGACCACTGTAGAGCCATACTGGTACTCGCAGGAGAAGGTGGAGTCCCTCATCTTGTGCTTGCTCCGCAGAGGGGGCGCACGTCGGGGATCCGCCACCATCCCGATGGGAGGCGATCATCCGATTCGTAGGAAACGCGAAGGAGAACATCGCCCAAGCTAGCGCACCAGAGAACAGTCACGGATCAACTGGACCTTTCGCACATCAACATGAAGGTCCAGAAGAAGCTGACGTGGGAGGCACGGACCACTGCCCCAGGAATTCTAGTCACCGGGAAGGCGCACTTGGGTGAGAGCGACCCGACTTACGAACAAGTGGAGGTCAAGCCCGCGCAGTTGAAGGTCCTCAAGGCGTCCTACGACGACTTGAAGGAAATTCCCCGGCTCAACTACACGGGGGCCATCATGGACTGCGTGTACCAGCATGCTGAACAAGAAGAAACGCCCGGACTTTTTGACGAAGCCCGAGTTGCTCGCCTTCTTGGAGAGCTTCAACGCCAAGCCGTCCGCCCCTGCGTGGACGGTCTGCGTTTTTGCGGTTTCGCGCAACAACACGAGTTCCTTGATGCCATCGATGCCTTCTGCTCGGGGCGTGGCGAGCATTTCTTCTGGCACAAGATGAACCGCCACAATCATGGTCCCCAACATAGGGGTGCGGGTTAACGACGCGGAGGTGGGGGTCCTTGGCTTCCACATGAAGACCAAGAACGCGGAGCCGGAGGCGGGGGAAGTGCGGCGGGCGCCGTGGATGTCGGACTTCGACTTCACGGATGAGCGACTCTCACGCGCCAGCCTGATGCATGGCTTCCCAGTCGTGCATCAGATGTTTAAGAGGGACGGGAAGACGGTGAACCCTCACCAGAAGCCCCAGGCTCTCCTCAAGGAGTTGATCAACGTCCACATGATGGGCGATGACCCGACGAACACCGACGAGCATGCCCAACCTTATAACTGGATATTGGATGCCTGCTGTAGTGTGGCGTCAACGTCGATGGCGGCATTGCGTACCGGCATGCACGTGGTCGCCTTCGATAATGACCCGGCGATGGTCAGCTCCTCAAGCATGCGTCTGCATAACTTCGAGGACGAGTCCGATCCAGCGGAGGAGACCAGGGCGAAGAAGGCTTCCGATGACAAGGAGGCAGATGATGAGGAGACCGAAGGAGGGCCGCCAGCAGACTTGCAAGATAAAACTGTAGATCAGGAATGAATGCAGTTTCGAGACACCCCCTGTCATTTAGCCTGCGAACCGCCAAATGGAGCAGTGTACCACAATACGAGCATTCAATAGCAGGATTTGTCGACCGCCATGACTGATAGTATCGGTTATGCCTCGACGGTATAAGGCGTACACTACTCTCGCAAGCACTTGAATAATGAATGATACATACGCGTATGTATATTGCGGTGTACTTTTGTACGCATATTGCAATTTTCTCGCGTGTTGCCTGTGTTTATGCCTTATCTCGCGTTAAATGTCACTAAACCCTGATTTATTTGAAATCTCCAAAATTCCTAAAATTATACGTGATAATGTCATTTTCATCGAATAGTGTGTTCACAGGTCGGGTGTTTCCACCCACCAGAGCCCATTGAGGTATAAAGTGAGCTCCCCTACAGTCGGTGGGCTGGCAGGGGGGTAGTCCTTATCGTCTTCCGAGAACATAGCCGCCACGATCGTTCAGGGGGGAGTCGGGGTCCTCGGCTTGGTGCGGCTTCATTCCCTTTGGCACCAGCAGCGATCCGTGCTGCTTCTGCGGTAACCGGCTGGTCAGTGGCGGGGTCCACCTATCCCGCCTCGCGCAGTCCATCCCGGGCAGACGTTTCGACGTAGTCCGGTCGGCGCGAGGCGGCGTCGGGTACTACTACGGGATGCGTCCTGGGACGTGTTCCATGGCATGGACCCGCCCCACCTCCACCAAATCCTCGTACCATCTCGCTTGCCTCCGGCTGAGCTCTCTTGAGGGAGCAAACAGCCAGCGTAGCGGGGCGTGGTTCCCCATCCACGTGTGGGGCACTCCCGCCTCCGCGGAGGTCCATCACCTCCTATGAGAGATCGGGAGTCCCGCCCCGCCTCCCGAGCAAAGCGTGGGGGCGGCCATAGAATAAAAATGTTCCTTGACGAATATAGCCTTCATCGACTTTATACTTGCCTTCGTTGTTGGTGCCGCAGCATTTCCGTCATCGATCGTTGCCGCCTTTGTCTCCGCGACGAGCGGTTTCCTATAGTTTGGGAGGTTAGCATGACACTCGTCATCGCGTTATATAACAGGCGTATATACAACACGGTCGCTATACATAATCTCCTTAGACATTACGCACAACGGAAGAATACCGCTTGATCAAGGGTGGGGAATAGCTTCAGTTTCATAATAACCGGTTTTGCAATTCGATAAGTTTCATGTTGAAATCGTTTTCGCGATCATCTATTTCTCCCCCCTTAACACGGACGACGAACTTTTTGACGTGGGTTAATGATACCACGATTTAATTTGAATTAGTTGTCTTGGTATGATATCGATATTGATTACAGTAAAACAGTATACAATCACAATTCCTCAAATTATCGATTTCCACCCTTGCAGTTGATCAGTCAGCATTATTTGATTAGACTATTGAAGGTTTGAGGAGTTTCCCATCAAACAAGCAAGGTTGGTCATTAGGTTTATGTTCGCAATAAGTGATTACTAGTAGGAATAATAATGACTGGTGCATATTGTGAAATCGGTTTAATTATCTAATTGTCGGACGCTCAACACTGGTAATTTTGCCGGGTTCGAAAGTGTTGATATGGTTAATAATGTTTGCTGAAATCAGTAACATTTCTTTGACACCATACTGATAATCAATCAATAAGATAAGTAGTTTACAACTTCACCACGGCTAATGAGTAATGACCAACCTTACACACAACCGGATGAGAACATGCTCAAGTACAAAGAACAATAGTAACTGTATATAGACAGTACAAGGGACTACCGTACATTCTTCAATAGTTATTTCATTGACAATACAATGGCGACTTTACTGCAAGGACAGTCATCACGTTCTATGCAAATATATTCCATGCAGCAGCTTGATTTTACCCATGATGCTGAACAATTGTTGAATTATGAAAAAAGTTCTTGCTCAAGACAGGTAGCCATCCCAAATCTGAGTCGAGTCAAGGGAAGAAAGGACTTTCCAACCACCAGCAATTCCACCAATAGTCCCGAACGTTTATTACTCCGTTACATGCGATGTATGATATTGATGGCATCCATTTAGGCTTTGTGAGACTCTAACTGTTAACACAGAGTGAGGGGAATCTAAGTCACTATATGAAGCAGTATATGTGCCTACTTATTTGTTTTGCTGATAGATGCACTGCTAGTTACATTCCAGCACACTTGTATTATCCTCATCCTCCTCCTCCTCCTCCTCTTCGAGGTCTTCATTTAAGTCCAACCCTAACCCTCCCACATGCTCTTGCAGTGGCTCAACTGCTGGTACAGACTTTGCATCTGTCACCTCCTTGTCATCTGCAATACACATAGTGCGCACCTCCAGTCACTTGCAATTCTGGCTCCCAGTGTTTGGTATTTAGCAGCTACTGGGGAGGGAAAGGGACTAAAGACCAGGCATGACAGCTGATGACGTTTTGGTACCAATAAACTATTGCTCACTGGTGTTGCTTGGGAGGGGATTCCATTGCTTGACAGCTGTTCGGTTATACTTTTTTATATCCGATAAGTTGACAAATAAGAACGTGAAAATAAATGGGCAAGCTGCAGTGAACTGAGGTTATAGCCCACTCTTGCTCTAGCCCAGCCACGTTGAATACGATCCATCGGCGCAAATAAAGCCGGCCTAGATTGAACATGCTGGGAATTAGAGTTGATTTGGATATGCCCGCGGCGCTGTCCTACAAATGTGTGCAGGGGAGTGCACAATGGACTCAAGGGAAGACTTGCAGGCACACCTTTGAGAAACCGAGCTGAGCTGAGCTGAGAATTGCGCCCAGACGCCTTAGCAAGTCCTGCCATCCGAGCCGTCTTGCTTTTTGAGGCTGTCCTGTTGCTAGTATTCGTGGAGCGCTTCCGGCCTCGATTGCTGATCTCTTTGCCCTTTTGCCCCAGAATGGCGCCCAGCGAGCTCAGCAGCGACACCTCGCCGCCGCCGTTGAGGGGCTCTTTGCTTTCGACCTCCGGGTCCCTGCTATGCAGCAGGCAAGGTTGCACCAACACATCACTAATCACTTCCTACGGCACCATTTCTGATGGCATATTGATGGGTGATGCGGAGGAGGGCATGCTACCTAAATAAAGACAACTAAGACCGAGCGATATTGCAAATTGTCGATGGATGTGGACCAAGTGCAGGATGCACATCATCCAAACATCTATCTGCGTGGCGCACAACTTACAGGTCTCAAGATATGGGGCACGCCCAGATATGGGACATGCCTCCAGGCGCATCATCATCAGGCATTGCGCACCATACTGCATGCTCTTATATTCCGAGGAAAAGCAGGGGAGGAAAACAGCATCATTCATCATGAGCAGCAGATGCATGCGCTTGCCAAACCAAAAAACCCAAATTTCACCCTAAACCCTTAATCAGGTGAAGACAATCCAGCCAGAGGGTGCAGTGCAGCTTTAGCAAGTATCGAAAACAGATCATGGACGTATGCTCTCGCGCACTTACGTTTTGTGGCATTCCCACTCCTCAGCATCAATGTTAAGGTCGATCCCTGTGGGTTTGCTGGTGAGGTCCAATGCCATTGGTAGCACCCCTGCGCGAGGTTGCTGCTCCATCACAGGATTGAGCCCCGCAGCGGCAGCCGTCGGGGTGCTGTGCACCTCAGGCTGATTGCCTTGAAGAGACACTGTCCTTTGCAGCACACCATGCATGCCCGTGAGGCTCCCCTGCTGCTGCTGCTGTCTCTCCACCAGTGGACCCAAAGCACTCATTCCAAGAATCGACAGCAGGGTCTGCTTTTGTTGCGCTTTCGCCATCTCAGTATTCCGCATCGCCTCCACTTGACGTAGTCTGGCCATCTGTACATTCCTGATCATCTGTGCTTCAGCCTTCCGCAGGGCAGCCACCTCAGCACTCATGATCTGGCTGCTGGCATATTGTGCCTCTGTGGCAGGTGCCAGTGATCCATTGGGCACCCACATCCTGTTGAGCAGGCTGGAGAGGAAATCAGCATTATTGGGGAGAATCTGGGGACCGCCAATCCCCTGGGAGACTCTTGCCTGAAGCATCGAATTTGCCGCGAGCGCTGTTTGCACCTGGGCAGTTAAGGGTCCCGCCTCATTTTCTCGTGACCTCCACGACTGCACCGCTTCTGCTGCCGGCGGAGCGGCGGGCGCATGAAACTTCTCTTCCAGGTTAATTGCTGCAGCCCCCTTGGGATTCACCTCCACAGGGGTGTCAGCAGCTTGCTCTTCAGCAGCTCTCCTTGCCCTCTGTAAAGGCTGCTGGGCCGAGCTCAAGATAGAAGCAAGGATGGGATTTGCCAGCTGTCCTCCATCTGTGAATTGATCCATGCTCTTGGCAGATCCACCTGCTCTCAGCTGCACGGCGAAGGAGTTGGCATCACCTTTGGGTCCACCAAGAGCTTCACTGCTGCTGGGTGGCTGCCACCTGCCTGGGAGTGAGGGAACAGTGGCATTCCCATCCTGCCCTGAATTGCTGGCCTTGCGCATCGAGGGCTGTCTTGCCCTCAGCATGGAGGGAAACGAGGAGCTTCCCAGATCACCGCCGATCTGGCAGCTGCTTCCACTGCTGGAAGGTGGCCCGGATCTCGTAAGCCAAGCCGGAGTAGCGTCTTCTTGTGTCGATGGCTGCCTTGAGCTCGGGGTCTTGGTGGTGCATTTTGCAGCCTGGCCCTCACCAGCTCTTGCATCCATGCCTGCTGAGGGCTGAGCCGCGCCCTGGGCAGACCCTCTGGCAGCTCTAGCGCTCTGCTTCCGAGCAGCTGACTGGTCAATGGAAGTGGATGCGTGGCGCACAGTGCAGTTTCGCGTGATTGCGGGCTCATCTCCTTGCTCTGCTCTGGTATCCCCGTCACCCTTGCTCGTGGATTTCCTACACCGCTCTGCCTCCGGTTCCTCCTCCTTACTCACAGAGACCTGAGACCTGTTGGCGCAAAGTGCAACAACTGCATTGGCATCACGCGCTCCTGCAACGGCCTCCTCCTCACTCGCCACGCATCCACTGCTGCCCATGTACTGAGTTGCATTGCCCCGTCCCTCTGTCGCCTCTGGGGTAACTTTCACTGCCCTTGCTGCTGCACTTTTGGGATCTGGACGCTCTGTGGCATGTGACGGCGGCGATACTTTGGGCGCTAGCTCTTCAGTGCGCAGGTTCCCAAGCTTCGGCGCTGCTTCCGGGTTGGCTGGGTCTGTGGTAGGGTGGCTTGCACGTGGTAGTGTAGCCAGTGCATCTTCTGGTGACTTTGGCGAAGGCAGTACTGCTTTGGCAGCTCGCAGTGGCGGAGCTGGCACCGAATCTTGTGGTTGGCGACCCGATGCTGATTTCTGGCTGCCTGCTGTCACTGCGCTACTAGGATTGGCGATGCTGCCCTCCAAGCTCCTTGCTCTGGTTCTCAGCTCCCTCATGCTCGGCTGCGCCTCACTCGCAATATCCTGCTGTACATGTTTCCGCCCTGCCCCTACAAGTATGTCCACCACTGCTAAAAGTGATGCCGGGGTCGCCACCGGTGTCACCAGCTTTGCCAACTGTGATGAGGGTGTGTTGCCCTGCTGTACCTCTCTTTGCTCCGCCCCATGGCCCGCCTTGTCCAGCTCAGCTTCAGCATCAGGAGGTTGAAGTGGGCCACCTACTTTCACACTGCCGCTGGCGGCCACTTTCTGCTGCTTGCCTTGCTGACTGTTCTTGTCGGAGATGGTGTGCCCCAGCAGCCCTTCAGCCTCATCTGCATGATCAAGTCGTTCGACCATCTTCCGCTTCACCCGCGGCCCCCCTTCGTGGGACGCTGCTGCTGCGGCCTCAAACGTGGAATCAAGTCGCTCGGTCACATTTGGCTTCACCCGCAGCCCTATGCCGGAGGGCTCTGCCGCAGGCGACTCACTGGGCGACTCGCAGATTTGCTGATTGCGGATGGAGGTTGCGATGCGGTCCAGCACCGACATTTTCGGCGGTGACGCCTCCCCCCAGCGGGACTCTGGCACCTCGCTGGCCCGTCTCGGATCCGGTGGGCGGCCTAGGAATGCCGCACCGAGCAGCTGTACAGGAACAGCGCCTGCCCTGGCCATGGGCCGCACCAGCCTGGCTCCAGATGCGGGCAAGGTGCTTTGATCGCTGCTGTGCAATTGGCGGACCAGGTACTTCATGCTGTAAGCGGTGCTTGGTGATGCCTTGCAGCTCTCAGCTTGCCACTGTTGCCAGTCTGCACCAATGGCTTTGCTTCCCTGTTGATGCACTGCAGAAAACGTGCTGGTGCCTTTGATATTCTCGGACACCCTACAGGAGGCTTCCCCATGTATTTGTGCATTCGCTACAGCTTCTATTCGCTGCCTGTCGCTATTGCCCTCCCCGTAGCTGCTTGAACCAGGCACCTGCTGCTGGGCACTGGACGCCTTTGGCCGCCAAGCCTGTTGGGGATGTGCATGCGTAAGCTCTGGGGCGCCCTTCATGGAGTGCCGATCTCCTTGGCGTGATTTGGCAGCTACTATAGGGGGGGGGTCCGAGCTGTCAGCGACCGCCGAAGTAGGAAATGCCTGCATTCGGATTGCCATGGCAACCTGGTCCAGCAACGAAAGTTTCAGTGTTCCCGGCATGGGGATATGCTGCTGCGCTGATGCTCGAGATGCCCATGGCGGCTGTAACTGCCCCGTCCCCCCAACTTGCTTTGCTGGGCTTGCAACCTCCGTGGTCAGGTCAACTACGTCAGTGGCCTTTTCCTCCTGGCTCCGCCTCTTACCCCCCTCTACTGAAATTGCAGCCTGCTGCACGCCAGTATTCTTTTCACCTGTTCCTGCAGACTGCATCGTTGAATTTGGGGCACCCTGTCTGCCCCGAAGCCTTGCAGCTTCCGCTCTCCTGCCCCCATCGCTATCCTCACCTCCAGCAGCTTTGTGGGCCTGTATGCTTTTGTGGGCCTGCACCGCGCCTGCTTCCTGTGTCGCATTAGATGTGCCTATCCCTCCGGAGCGCTTCTGACTCGTCCCCCATCCCGTAAGCTGCAGATCGCTGCTGCTCCTGGGCAGTAGGCTGGTCTCACGGTGCCCCACTGACGCTGTCTTCTTGGCGGGGTGGCTTGCCACCTTGCCCTTGGATGACACTGGTCGCTTGCTGCAGGATGATACGCCAGCTGCCGGCAAGAGGCGGCGGGTGAGCTCATTGAGATCATGTTGCTTGACCTGCTTCTCTGGTACTGCAGTAGGGCCACCGTCAACAGCAGCAGCCTTGCCAACTGCACGGGCTGTGCTGCTGCCACCCGTTACAGGCTTGCGAGGCTCTGAGCCTGCGCCCTCCTTCGTGTGCTTCATTCCACTGGGGTGAAGCCGTGTAGAATAGTGGAAGCTCTCTCTCTCCCTATCCTTGCCCGGAGGCATCCTGGACCTGGGGAAATCTGTGCTGCCCTGAGCGCGCTTATCGATGACTGGAGACTCGCGGGAGCGCCGCGCTGGTGGTGGAGTATAGGACAGCTGTGGGGTTGGTGGCGTGGGTGGGCAGAAGCTACGGTTGCCCTGCGAAGTGGATACTGCACTGGCATATGTGTGTGGTGGAGCTGTAGATGCCTCCACTCCATCTGCTGGCTCAGCCTGCGTGGCTCCCCACCAACTGGAGGCTTTATCTGATCTGAGTCCCACACTCCTGGGAGGCAGCTCGCTGGCATCTATTGGCAATGGAGTGTCAGGCACATCTTCCACTTTCATATCCCCCAAAACAGATGCAGTAGGCACAGAAATGCTGCCATCATGATGCTGCCTCGGCAACTCCGATGCTGCAAGAGCGAGAATTGCCTGTGCCCCCTGCTGTTCACTGGCATCGCTAGCCGCAGCGCTACTTGCAGCATTCCCTGCCTGCGCACTCATTGCAGCCTCCTGCGCCACCTGGGCCAACGTGTAACAAATGTCCTCCTGCTGCTGCTGGGATTTATTGACGATGGCCTCCCCCTGCATTCGAACATCCTCCTCACCAGCATCCTTGCTGATGATTGATACCGTCTTGCACTCAGCACTCGCGGCCGCCGCAAGCACCAGCTCCTCAGTGTGCACAAGCTTCAGCTGGCTGTGCGTAACCACAGCATCTGGAGGTGTATCAGCTGATTTAACCTCTGCCACCACTTCTGACATCGCCTTGGTGACCACCTTCTGACCCTGGAGCATGTTTCCGAGTCTGGTCTCCCGGAAGCGTGCGGGCACCTTTTGCACGCGCTTCTGCACGCGCAGCTGCTTGTTTGCACAGAGTTTTCCCGATTTTAGCTTCAGTCTGGGTGCTGCAGGGGTAGTGTCACTGGGGTACGCCCCGGAGCGTCGTCCTCTCTCCTGCGCTGCCTGCCTGTGCATGTTCACTGACTGCAAGTACATTGCCTTCTTGTGCATCCTCACCCGCTCAGTGGCAGCTGGCCTGAGCACACGAATGCGAGGCTTGGCCTCAGCTGCAGGTGTCGCGATGTCTGTTCTGAGTGGCTGAGCTGGTTTGTCCTCCGCTGCCCTGCCTACCTGGTCAGGTCCGCTCTTCGTCTCACACCGCTCCTCGCCAAGCATGGCATCCGCGGCGCCCTCATCAGCGGCTAGCCACTCCATACGCTGCATGCAAAGATGGCTCCATTCACGCACATTGTCTGCCACATACTGCACCTCGTGCTCGCCTGTAGCCACACTAAAGTTCACGATGACACCCTCATAGAAGGCCTGGTCCTCGTCCCAGAAGACCCGCACGCTCTTGCCAAGTACTCGCCACCCAAGCTTGAGGCCCTGCCGCCGCAACCAAAGGCCAATGCATGACCCGCGTCGGCCATCCTTATGCACCAAGCACAGATTTGTGCGCCATCGACCACTCAGGGTGCACCCTGCCAGTCGTTCAAACTCCCTCGTGGTCACAGCGTATGGGCGCCCCTGAATTGGGCGCCCGCGGCCGTACCGCACTCGAACCATCTCCTTCCGTCTGCACCCAGCAGGCAAGAGGGTGCCACACAGTTTGCCACATACCACGTCTACCCCATGTGTCGAGCAGCGCTCTTCGGTCGTGTCCTTAGAGCGCTTCCCTTGCACTGTGTGAGCCACATTTGATGACCACCCACCCTTTTGCACACATGTTCTCTTGGCGCTTGCATCCACAACTCCCTCTGCAGCAGCAACAGCAGTGAGCTTAGGCTGTCTCCCACGCTTTCGACCATTTGTCGGTGCTTCAGCCATGATGTCATCGGGGTGGCTCAAGCCCTCAGGGGGTATATCTGGGAAAGATTCCACCACTTTACGTGGACGACCCCGTTTGCGTGGCATCAGAGCTCCTACATCATGGAGGGAATGTTCACTGCTGGTGCACCAGGGGCCGTCCCTCTCAGTCAGTATCGGTCTTGGTGGTCGCCCTCGCCCTCGCCCTCGCCCTCGTCTGTGACCATGGCCTCTCCCATCGACAGTTCTCACTTCCAAACCTGGGTTGAACTTTGGAGTCCCAGTGTCTTCATCGGCATGCAGACGTGTTACTCCATGCAGTTCTGCATGGCCAAACCCTGTGCCTATTTGTTCAGTTTGGTCATTCATGTTCAAGGACATATGCCTGCTCTCGAGCGTTGCTGGCTCCTCTGGAAGAGTTCCGATATTGACTCTCGCGCGGCGGCCACGTCCGCGACCCCTTTTGCGACCCCTCGTACCCAGCACGCTTGGGGCAAAGTCCTCATGCAGCTTGGCTTGATCGGATAGGGTAGAAGTTTTGCTCATGCTTTTCCCACTCTCCGTGCTGGCTGCATATGATACCCATGTTGGGGCTGTCTCTCCTGAATGTCGTTCCCAAGCTTTCTCCACGCCCAACTGCACCTGCATGTACTGTGCATCACATTGGATTGTAAGAGCTATGCTTCACACCAAGCAAGCAAGCGAGGGGAGGAACAGCTTGGTGAAAGCTGCTAACAACACTGTGTGGGATCCTCGCATGCATGCCAATCAAGTGCTTGCCACCGAGGGACAATAACATGAAAGCAGCTTGTGTGGGGTCTCGCTGACTGGCATTGCTACATTAATCTAATATATAACTTTATTTAGCTGGTTCTCTCCAGATAATCCACCGAACTGCTTTCAGGATCAATTTCAAACTGCAGGTCATTGACATGGTTAATGAAACCTTCAACACCAAGCGAGCACTACGTGTCACAATTTTATGGTACAAGAACTGATGTTTTATTAGTGCAGGCACCTTCCCTCAGGTGTGCAAATCAGTTCCAGGTGCAATCAAGATACATGGATAATAAGTTGTTGGAAACACGCACCGTTTGCATCATCCCAAGTTTGCCCTCGACAGCATGTCCAGCCAAATCACTGGTAGGCTCGACTGGTTGGCTCCCCAGCTGCTGGAAAGGCATCTTTTCTCCTTGCCACAGTCTACTATTCCTTTCCAGCCATCTGTCACACAGAGACCCGGTGATCTCATAAGCACACAAACACGCATATGCAAACAAATAGGGCCTCAAAGCACTGCTATACATTATTTTGTTCTGGAAAGCACAACATCAAGCTAATAGGCAAAGGGGAAGGTGGAATACCCTGGCCACAAGGATCCGCCTCCTTGACCCGGTTTCATTGGTGCTCCGGTTGTTGCACTGGTTACATCACATCCTGATTCTCTGATTGTGAGACATTCGTCCTCAACTTCATGACATTTAAGCCAAGATGCTCTGAAAACGTGCTGAAGATTCACCCGTCGTTGAGCATTTTGTAAACAGAGGTGTACCCACCGCCGTTCACCACTAGCAGTGAGCTCCACCTGCCTCCAAGAAGAAGCACCTCAGCCAAGAAAGCAGAACTGCAAACTGCGATCCATAAAACCAATTTAAACATACTGAGTTGGTATGCCAAAAGAATGCAAAAAATGCTGTTTGCATTATCACTTTGGTACCGTGGGGACTCTGAAAAAAAAAACTGACTCCACGATGCAGTATGCTATATTCATTACATATTACTTTATGGCTAAGTATGGGAGAAGAAGAGATGGACAGCTAATATCAATCATGACTTTCCCATTCAGTGGGCAATCTGGTCCCCACAGTGCACAAAGTTGTTGAATGATTTAGCATATCTACTTGTCAAATCAAAAGATTTTGTCAAGCTTGTGCAAACTTGCTACAGTAAACACTCGATTTTAAGAAAACAGGAATTTTAGGTCAGCCTAGCAACTTTCTTATTTATATAGAGATCTTAAATATGGAGTGTTATGTGTTAAATATTGTGAAGAAATCAAAAAAGCTGGCTACTTTCTTATTGGCGGGTTTTCTTATTACTGAGTGATTACTGTATGAGCCCCCGGAGCAGTAAACCCTGACTTGAAATATTGATGATTTACATGTGATAGTGAGGGTGTGAAGCACACCATTGGCATCACAACTCACTCGATTGGCATTTCTGATGTTTTTCACTGATCAGGTTTAATAGGCATCTTTGGGCAAATCTTTTTACCCTCCTCAAAACCTGACTTGGCCAGTTCTACTTAGCCCACATCCTTCTAAGCGCCCTAGGGAAACGTTTGAGTGTCAAGATTGGCCCTAGTTTGGGATGCGTAACTGGCACTAACTTCTTATTCTGCCTCTTTTGCACTGCAATGTGCATAAAGTTTCATACAAAGACTTATGTTCCAGTAGTGCACGCAAGCCTTTCCCCCAAAAAGGAACACCGCTTACAGGGTGCTACTAGGACATGAGGCACCCCGGAGGCTTAGCTGTTTCCATCGTGGGCATACGAGAACCTGCTAGGCACCTAAAAGGCTCAGGCTGCTCAGGTTGGGAAGCAAGCTACTACTGATCCTGAAATTGATGATATCAGAGATCATTTTGGACCTCCAGGTGGTCGACGAAAATCTGTCTCTAAAACGGTATGGCAGGGATTGAGGTGACAATCATTTTATCAGGAAGGACGATATAGGGAGATGAAATGATAATACTGTGCCAACTGTGGAACAATCAAAGTGACGTTTTTTGCCAATTTGTTGACATAACCAGTTGGGCTTAGCTCTTCATATCACAATCTAACTTATCGTTCCACATGGGACTCACTTTATATAGCAACCAAACTTAATGTATGCTCAAGAGGCGTCAGCCTGGAATACCCAAGCCCACTTGATTACTTGCACTGGGGAAGTTGAAACGGTTTATACTTGAAAGAAGGTCTAAGCGGTTTATCAATATATTTTCTATTCCTGACAACAACTTTCAATATGCGTTCGGTTCACGCGTATCTGCGCAACATCTTGTGGTACATGAACTGTCACACTGAGATGCCTTGTCCTCTTCTACGGTCAGCCTAAAAGTGGTTGCAGTGCATATTTTGGAAGTCAAAAGAGATTCAGAGGTTTCTGTAGCATAAAATGTTTGCTTTGCAAGTGCTGTACCAGTGAAAAGAGAATAGGCTTTTCAGTTCTCATATCCAGGTCACATACAGATTACATAACAAAGTTCCATCCGAGAATGCTGCAGCTGTAGTTTTTGCGTTTCAGTCAACCCATTCCAGAGAGACTGTGCACATGTGGTGGGCCCTGGAGGCGTGGCTGTAAGTCACGGCTCACGTAATATGTCACAAACCTGATGCGACTTTCGGCAAAGTTGTCTTCACTTTGGTTTAAAGTACAAACAATAATTTATATTAAAGTTCTTCATTTTTTAGGCTTAGTAACACTGCCTGATTATGCCTTGATAGTGCGGCTGAACATATAAATGAAAGATTTTGACTTTGCTACTTTCATTCCATAGGTCCTTTGTAGGCACCACGGGTCCGTTTCTGGCCAAAGTTTATAACTATCTTCTAAGGAAAAGGCTGAAAAATTGCAAACTTTGTGTTTGGGTTCATAAAATACGAATCGCGATAGGTATGCACAATCTGAAAGGAAAGCATTTTTTTCAGCTCAGTTGTCCTTCACTATGTAAGATCAAAATTCCATAGTTGCCTATGTCGATGCGCAAATGTAAAACAGTGACGAAAGTGTCACTTTCAGCATCATATTGCAATCAATGTGACGGAGCATTGCTTCAATTAGAATTTTCGGGTTTTTTTGGTTTACTAGACTTAAGCTGAAAAACTTATGACTTCTCAGGACATAAATACCTGTGTCATATGCTACAAACGCAGACACAAGTTACCCAAACAGGGTTTTGGCCTAAAAGTGTTGTTTCTGGACCCTCAGTATTGTGATGGCCCCATAGTTTGCCTCCCAGTTTTACAGTGAGGCACTGGCAACTGGGAGGACGATGGGAAATCCAACGAGGATGAGGACCACCGTGTTTGCAGCAAAATACATAAAGATACTTTTAAAGCAAAGGTTTTATGATTAATACCAGGTGTACTCTTTGAACAGGACACCTGAAAAAAATAATGGGTCCGACCCTATTCAAGCAAATCATCAAAGTTGTGGTCGTTTTGCAAAGAAATATTTTTCCACAGCTCTTCCTGAGTTGACCAAGAAAAAACAGACTGAAGAAATCGATTTGTGATCACAAAACAGTGTTGGAAGTTACGAGTGACACTTTGTCATAGTTTTGTGTGATCGCAAATTGACTTTTCATCTTCCGAAGCCAGTTGTTCTAAGGTGAACTACACATGACGAGGAAAATAAATTTGTCTCGCAACATTCTTACCTGAAGTGTTTCAGAAGAAGTTCACGATTCAAACCCTGGTAAGTGTCTTCACTGCAAGACTGTTTTGTTCGGGTATACATTCTTTTGGAAAACAACTCTAATTGTATAGCTCGTAACTTGACCCGCAACTAAGCTGCTTGAAAATCACAACAGTAGCCTTTTGGGAAATGTGTCCTGCAGAGAAATATCAAGTGAACATCATCTGGTATGCTCCCTGAAGTCAAAAGAAATAGAGGAACCAATTTCAAGAGTTCCAAGAGTTCCCGTGTGATGTATTTCAGTTTTGTAGCTTGGGATATCACCTCATGCTCCCCAGTCAAAGTGTCAAATTTAACAACTCTCGCAGAAACATATCTCATATCTTGAGACTGAAACATGGCGAAGTGTAAATCGATGACTTGATCACTAATGAGCTTGCCCTGCAAATATCAGTACACCAGAGACCTCAGTAGACCTCAGGAGGAGGTCTGGGACACTTGGAGAGAACGCACCTCGCAGCTTCCGTCAGTCCTCACACTTAGCATGGCCGTGATGTTTGTTTTGTTCCAGGGTAGGATTGATATGCATACAAATTGTGCATTGTAGAAGAAAACGTGCACTCCGATGAATCATCCAATAAAAGCTGAGAGAAAAGCGTGATAGGTGAAGAAAGTCCCTCAGCAACCGGCAAATCGAGAGCTAAATATATCTGTGCAAAGTTGGCAGACAAACCTGCTGCTGAAGCCAACTTTCAAGCTCAGGCCCACCTCTGCCGTTTTCTTCGAGCACGTGCGTGACACTTTGTGACATCTCACAGTGTAAGCGTGACGATTGAAACCCCATACTCTGAAACTCCTCAAGATTTACAATTTTGTCTCTTTGAGTTGGTCTGTGATTGATCAAAACAGCTTCATGACCTCGGTATCCTCCGGGGAGTAGCGTTCCAACAAGATCCCCACTTTTCACCAGCAGTCCCTTGGGCCGTTTCGACAACAGCAAACTTCCGCCTGGATAAATTAGCATTAAACAAACCAGTAAGCACAAAGGGTGTGTGTGTGTGTGCACATGTGTGCACAACCCTTGCACCAAGCTGAGCATGATCCTTGAGTGATTCGCTTTCTCTAGTGTCATATAAACAATTTCAAGGCTACTACGGTGTATAACAGCTCACAGAGGTAAGTAGGTACTGGGGCAAAGCTTTCCACAACATTGCTGGAATTGAGCTGAAAAAAATACGCACTTTTCAGATCGTTCATACCTGTGACGGGTCCCTTGCTACGAACCCAAACCCAAACCCTGGTAACTGGTTTTTGGCCGAAACCTGACGTTTCTGGACCCTCCATAGTTGCAAAGACCCAACTGTTTTGTCTAGTATGTATCTGCATATGTTATGTTGCAGCTTGAGAGCATATATATATATATATTGCATAATGACGTTGCAGCTTGAGAACTGTCAGAAAAATTCTTTCAGAATCTGCACGACCAATAAGATGTGCAACTTAAATTTGACATCTCACCTGACTATTCAGGGAACACAACCAGTTCCTCCGGGACCGCGAGGCTGGTAAGGGGTATTGGATGAGGGGAATTGGAGAGTCTTGCCACTTTAAAGACTCTCAGGTGTGCACACATGTTAATATGCAGTGTCCAGTTGAGCAAGCAGCGCCGCTGGACACTCAGTTGCCATGCCCATCCCTAAGAAAGTGTCAAAAAAAGGATCTGCTTACAGTGGTTGCTGGATCAAGTTTACACAGTGATGCTTATCAGCGTGCCTGCACTGAAATATGTCAGTGACCCTCTACATATATGCATTTCTCTACTGGTTACTGTTTAAGGCATTCTGAAAAAACGACTCCTAAGAGTAAAAACAAAGCAGTCCAGGACGACAACACAGATTTGCTGTTCAATGAAAAAAAAAATATTTGAGAACTCCGGCCATCATTGACATAGTGACAACAGTCTGAAAAGATCAAACTTAATCAAGTAGGCAGACTATATTTCCTAGACTATCTGTCCGTTTGAGGCTGTGTAATCTGAGTTGTAATTTTCTGCTAAGTCTGACAACATGATGTCCATAAAACTTCTTCGTCTTGGGAACAATACCTTTGAGATAAGCAGGATCATGCAGCGCCCACGATGCACCCTCTCCTTCAACCATGTTGCCAACTTGTGTAGGTGCAGAAGTCACAGAGCCTGACAAGAGGCGAAAGCAACACTATCTCAGTTGTCCAAGTGAAACAGCACTTCCGGTTGAATAAAATCTCTGTATCTTTTGGAATGTATCTTCCGAAGTCGAACTATTTGAATTGCTGTTTAAAAGATGACGAGTTTTTTTCTTACGAAAGCAGTAAGTATTCTCTCTAAATAAATTGAAAAGAAGAACACCGCTAGCATGCCGTGAAAATTTATATTGTTAGACCTTGAAGTCTAATAATAAAACCAGTTCAGTCCTCTCGAGCAAATAATAATGACAGCTTTGTAGGAGCAGGATTTAACTAAGGTCCGTGGGGTTCTGGCGTGGAGTCACAGTTTCCACAGTAAGACAGTGACGCGGGAATAAGGGTTTCCTAAAGATTCAAATAAACAAAGCTGGAAGCTGCAACCAACAACTTGAATAGCTTCAAGACTTACCTTGGACTCCTGCCAAATGCGTAGTCTGTGAGCGTTTGCTTACTTCAGCAGATCTGGCCATAGTATTTTCTTCAGTATTGCACGTCAGAGTTTCAGAGGTCGGTACAAAACGGGAAGGTGTGCTATTTTTTCTTGAAGCTTTTCTTCTCAAGGGATGGTCCATGTCTCCGGTCTGCACTTTTTCGGAAGTCAAGCTATGGTCATCAGCAACTAGCACTTCTCTCTTTTCAAGTACAGACATCTCTTCGACCAGTTCCTGCGAAGTTGATACGTACGTAGCGATCGCAAAATGGTCGCTACACTACAATATGGTCGGTGTTGTAGCGATGCAGAAAAAATATATAGAGAACCACTGAGGTAAGGCGATTGCATACAGCATGTAGTCACAATTTTAGGCAAAACTGCAGCAAATAATATCGATAAAAAACAGATGGCGATAAGATTGCTTTTCTAGAATGAAGGCGATATGCATATTAGCCCAGCCTTGCGTGACAATAGCCACCTGCAGAATATGAATCACGAACTCCAACCCACCAACACACCGCACTCACTTGCATAAAATTAAGTACGAAAACAATAACACAAACTAATATTATTTTTTCCGTTGTATACCTCGCTCCGCACTGACCCTTTGAAACCCTAGCTGGAGCTTTGTCTCAATGCCTTGGAACCTAGAAGTTGCAACCTTTTCACTGAGAGATGAAGAAATATGTAGGCACGTACTACACACCACAAGAAGAAGTAACAACACCGAAAATTGCATAGTTTCTTCCCCCCGAGAGTTCGGACTCCGGAAACAAACCATCTCAATATTCTTAGAACGAGAAGGCAGCGTCGAAACCATACCTCGACAAACCTTGATACCGTGGCCTGGACGCGGAATATTGAAAAATACTGAATTCTGGATTGCTGGGTTTTCCTTACTGAACGGAAATGGATCCGTTTGGTAGCTTTCATATGATAGCTGGAAGCGTTCTGATCAGCGTTCTGAGAAGCGATCTGAGAGGTGCAGTCTTTAGCGTTCTGGGAATTTAAAGCGCTCTAAGAAGCGTTGTTATTGATTGATTGATACACAAGAAAACAAGTAGAGCTCTATCTCATAGTCACTGTCACAGAAGTAGAACTTGGTGGCGCTGGCGCTGGCGATGAGCATGACGAAAATGACGTTTTATATTAAAAAAAAAGGTGGAGACATGTGTCACAGTACGGTCCTGCTGACTACGATATGATATAAACATGTGCTCGGTTATGCTATCATAAGTTCATAACCGAGATCTTCAAAATATGTAAACATAAATATATATATTATATATATAAAATATGTAAACATAAATATATAAGATGTATATGTGCGTATTGGGGAAACAATTGGAGATGAAATCGGAGATTCCCCCTCTGAAAAATCAGGAATGAATTCAGTCCCTTATATATGTGCAGAATATATATAAACAGTGCGAAAAATTGATCTCACAGTGCACGTAGTAACTCATTTGGGACTGCTTGCAAGGACGGCAAAACTGATGTGTCATAAATATAATTAGTAGGAATCCATAGAGCGAAAGGCATTTATTCGGGAAAGATCTTTAGATTATTGTCCAGATCTTTAGATTGTCCCCTCTTTCAAAAAGGGAAGGGATACACGCGCCGGAACTGTTGTTATTGGTAATTATAGAAATGCATTCTTCCTGGGTTACAAGATGTTAGCAGATCATGAAATTAAAATTCAACAGTGTATAAACATGAACGATGCATGCATGATTGACATCCCAGATGTGGTATATTTAAATACGGCAATACCTGACCAAATGTCGCAGTGGGTGTGCCCTTTATGACACTGTGACCTTTATGACGCAAGCTCGCTTTTTATTCCAATTTCCATATTTTAAGGGGGGGAAAACATGAAATATATCCACAAATACGGGATTTCTTCAGGGAATATGTCATTTTACGAGCATAAATAATTATATACTACATATATCATGTGTTTATACTAATTCGATTTGAGTTCAAAAAGCATCCTGGAAAAATAGCGCGCGATTTTATCAAATAGCGTGCAAACGCGTGGTATATGCGACTATATGCGGTATAATGAAACTCGTCTCTATAATTTCGTTTTTGGTTTTTGACAGATTCACCTCGCGGCATACGTATGATGCTCGCAGTGTCACTGTCCCATTTTACAGCAGATGTCGCTTTGAGCATTTTGCGATGTACAGATGCTATTTGTTAACTATGCAATTTCAACTTAACGCGGAACGCGCTCTCCCTCGCAGTGAGACCCTGTACAGCCAGGCGAAGATTTCTAAGATTATGTGTTCATCTAAGTAACTTATTCCTATCTAATATTATCAAAGATGTCTACTGAGTCCGTGGGTATCCGCATCGCGGAGAATGATAACCGCTTTCGTTACTTTTGGAAGTCCCGAAAAACCTAAAATCCCGCTCACTATACCCACATGCACGCGCCGGCCCTTAGCGAGATTTGTGGTTGGCCGTTCAGACTGTACGAATTGATGTTGAAAGATAACACATATGACATAATATTTTGGTAAACGGTTCCCTCATCCGCTGTGCATGCTTGCTTGCAAGCGAGCGCGCGGATGAGGGACGAAACCCTAGCGGAAACGTGGACGCGGTGGACATCCGCGTTTTTGCTAGGGTTGACAGCGCGCTGTCAGATGCTAAAAAAGTGTTTGCTATGCGTATATGATATGCGTGGTACGCTTGTGCTATGCATGATGCTTTCATGCGGTGCGTATGTCGAGCCTTTCACTCGATGCGTGCCCAATGACCCCCTCCCTTGCGCGGCGTCCCAGATCCCATAATGTGCATGGATCTCGCGCGCGCAAAAAATATGTTGTTCCTAACACGCCCAACAATAAGTATGCTAAGTTTCGATGCTTAAGGTCTATCTCTCAGACCTCTACCTCACGCTGCTGGAAAGTGACTTACGGGGTCACGTAAGTCACTGTCCAGCAGCGTGAGGTAGACGTCTGAGAGAAAACATCTGAGCGGACAGAGGTTTGTTCGACGTGAGCACGTGACGGAGCGGAGGCTAGACACGTCATCATACCACGGATATACGAATGGAAAATATAAAAATTAAATTTCACCAACCAATATTTTGGTGAATATAAACCTTTGGTATATACACTACATCACGGCCAGATTATTGGCTGGAAAAAAATGATTCCCGCAAGACTTTTGGTTATTGGTCATCCAGACCTCAGGCTAACATGACCTGGAAGCTATCTTCCTGGAATCGTAAAATGTTTATAAATATATATGGTATTTTGTCTATTGTACGATTTATACTCATGGCAAATGTTATGTTATGAGGACTGAGAGTGTCACTCGACTGTCACAAGAGAGGGAAATCAGATTTCAACTTGAATTGTCCAAGTGTGCCACACACTCATACGCGTGAATATACGTCGCGTGCGTCACGCACGGGTCATTGTCAAAATTCTTCCCAAAAATGACCAATGTCAAAATTCTTCCCAAATGGCTCTAAAATTCTTCCCCAAAAAGACTTTTTCCCAGTACAGTGACTTCCTACCTGTACTCAGTAGTTCGACTTCGGTAGCTTAGACTGTGACACACGATATGATTGCCTAGTGACGGCCTCAGAGCTTAGATAGCCTGAGAGTCGTGTATTCATTTCTATCTTTTGATATACCCGATTGCCTCGCTCCAACCCTACGGCGTTCGGCGTTTTCACTGTGTCACTAGGACATTCACTTGCCTAAAGTGGTTTTGATTCAAAGCCACTAAATGGCTGGCTAAAGCTGTAGAGGGACGAGCGTGGCTGAGTAGGTAGAATGTTGCGGGGTGCCGCGTTTTCGCGGCACAACTGATTGCGTAGATGATGAGGTGAGCGCGACGAGTGGCGGAGGGAAGTACGGAGGAGATGGGTCAGAGAGCGCTGGGGCCCCCGATTGTATGCAGCTTCGCGCAGAGTTTGGTACCTAGTGGCTCGCGACACGTTAAAAGGGCCATGACATCGGACATCGACAAGCGCAAGGACCTCGACCTCCCACTCCTACTTTCCGCCCACCCCCGCCGCTCCGCATTTTTCCTCGCAACTCTATGCATCTTTACCCGTGTCATTTTACCTTGATTCGCCACGCTTGCCGCGTGTTTGTGTATATTGAGCGGACTTTGAGATCTTGCGGGTGACTTGGCCGTTTTTTGGACGCTTATTACTTACGGAGCATTTGGGCTCAGACATTTTCCTTTGGAGGGTATTTTTACTTCGCCAATCCCGGCCGTGTTACCGAGTTTCGTGGGCATCGGAGCAGATTTTGAATTTATTTCAGATTTGGCCCCTTCCTTGAAGGGGGCTTACCCTTATTATTAGGGTTTCATCGCGCCGGTGCTCCACGTACGGCTGCCATGACTACCGTGGATTCTTCGGATGGATTTACCACGCCGGTCCCAACTGGGATCGACACGCGGAGGGCACTTCCCTTCAGCGACGGCCCTGAGGAGCCTGTCCCCCCTACACCTGTGAAGAATCGCCCGCTTGTGGGTGATGAGACTGGCGGTGCTGCGGTTATCAGGGAATTTCTTAAGGACTGCCAGACCATTCTTCGCGAGCCAGGTCACCGCGCTAGCATCATTCAGCAAGTGCGTGACCAGTGTCGACCCACCCACATCAAGGCCTCGGAGTGGGTCTTCGACATCGACAAGATCAAGGGCCAAGTGCCTCGTGAGGTGGCCTTGGACCGCTTCACGCAAGCGGTAAAAACTCAACTGACTGACTTCAACCTTCAGTTCGCCGCGGTATTTCATCCGACCGATCTTACCGCTTGTATTCTCCCTGAGGCCACTCGGATCCTTTACCGCATTCTTACGGCATTAGTGCGGGGGTCCTGCCTTCGGCTCATTGAGGAGTCGGCTACGGTGTCTCCGGATGATGGGCGCCGTGCATGGCTCGTGATCTGCCGGGCCGTTGCCAGGCGACGCAGGCCGTGGGTCTCCCATGGCTACTTGTTCGAGACCGCACCGGCGATCGAGCTGCTGGAGGATGTAGACCCCGAGCCCTATATTAAGGGATTCATGCAGCACCACACCGCTATCCGGTCCGAGCTCAGACCCGGTATAGATCCTGACGATGTGTGGGGTGTGGGGTTCTCCTTGGACCTCCTCACCCTTCGCATGTGCCCGGTGTACTACAAGGATCTTCTGCAGGAATGGAGTTCGAAAACGGCCAAAGGCAGAGAGAAGCGGGCTCTTGGCATTCAGCAGTACACGTTGGCCGTTAAGGCCTTTCACCAGCAGCGGACAGAGGAGAAGAAGCTGCTTATATAAAGAGAAGAAGAGAAAGGATGGGGTCTCCGCGTTGGCGACCTCACTCCTCTCTGGGGAGTCCCCTTCTGCCGCCCTTATGGCCCGTGCGGGCATCCCGCAGGCTCGTATTGTGGGTGGCCGCAGGCGTGACGAGCCCAGACACCCGCCGCAGCCTCGGGATACTCAGCCGCAGGCGTCCGGGCAGGGTGCTCACCGGTCTGGGGGCGACAGGGGTGCAGCTCCCTGCGCCAGACAGGGCCGCAGCGGGAAGAATCGACAGCAAAACATGAAGGGGCACAGGAAGGGCTCTCACCCTTCCCCTCATGCCCCTCCGCCGCGGACTCAGAGGCAGCAGCAGCCTGCCTCCGGTGGTTCGCCGACTGCCTTGAGGGTGACCCGGGATGCACAGGGCCGCCACACGGTCCAGTGTTGGGACTGCGGCGGCCCTCACTTCCGCCGTGATTGCCCTGGAGGGGTACAGAGTGCGCACATGGCGGGATTTCACCCCGAGGGCACGCCGATTGCAGACATCCTGGCAGAGCTGGATGAGGCTTTCCTCGATCCGGAGGAGGAGGTTTATGAGTCATGCCTATACACTTACTCATTGGAGCTCGGGGAGGCACCGCTTGACCTCCCCGCGGCCCAGGCGGCTGCCGTGGTGCCGCACTCTGCCGTTGACAGTGGGGAGCCATGGACTGAGTCAGAGTGGGCTATCTGGGATTCATGTGGCCGCTCGGAGGAGCAGTACTACGACGCTGTCAACGCCGCTTCAACTCGTACCAGGACCCTGGCGATGGGGACTGCCCCGACGGTGAGGACACGCCTGCTCAGCTCCACATTGCTGTGCGCCAGCCTCCGGACCCAGCCATGTCCCTGCAGCACTTCAGTGTTGAGCCGCAGCAGCCAGCGGTGCCGGCAGCCGACGTACAAATCACAACTACCAACACCGAATTCCCTGGAGCTGTACAGCTGGTGAGCACGGCACCGCTATCCCGGCCCAGGGGTCCGGGTGGCCCGGGCCGCAGGCCCTGTGGGGCTGGTCACTTCCTATACATGAGTTTGCTGTGCATTATTGCATTCTCTGGCACGGCAGATGCGGTGCAGTCTGGTGGTGCCTCCGGTGTTGTGCTGGAGGTGCACCCGCGGGCTCTGGCACTTTGGCATGCTGATTGGTGCCAGGACTCCCGTTCGCACCTGCTGGAGGCGCCTTATCAACCGGCAGTCTCCAGCGGGCAGGTCCCGGCCTCCAACAACCCGGCCTCCTGCCTATTACCCGCAGCTTAAGGTGGCTTAAGCCACCTTAACTTAAAGGGCTCATGGGGGCTTCTACGGCGGTGCTTTCAAAATTTGGAGACCTGCGTCGTCAAGATCTTGAGCTGCTCTTTCTGCAGTGTCTTATCAAAAGTTTGATCTGAGTTCATCTTGACCCTCAAAATCTCGGTTGAAGTAGGGTGGGTATTTCCCAATTTTCCTTAAGATGGCTTAAGCCACCTTAAGCTAATTAGCTCACCGGGGGCTTCCTCTAAGACGCTTTCAAAATTTGGAGACCTATGTTGTCAAGATCTCGAGCTGCTCTTTCTGCAGTGTCTTGCCAAAAGTTTGATCCGAGCCTAAATCGCTGTTAGGGTGGCTTAAGCCACCCGAAGGGTAATAGCCACTCCGGAGGGTGAGCCCCGTGCCTCTCGACACTCCTCGCCAGTCTGGGCTGCTGTTCTGGTTATCTGTAGCCTGGCCTTATGTACCTCGGCACTATTGTTTGGGTACTCTATGGGTCTGCGGCGGTCAGTCAGTCAGTCAGTCAGTCAGTCAGCTTACCCCACCAGCAGGGGGGTCCGTCGGCCGTTCTGCTGGTCAGCTTTTCTCAGCTGATGGACTGGCTACCGGTGATACCGGCTTATGTCTGGTCTCTGGTTATGCTGTTGGTACTTATGCTTCTGTGGAGCTTGGTGTACTGTCTGGTCAGCTTGGGTCAGTTACAGTGGTCTACCCTTTGGTACCCGCTGGTTATACTGGTATTCTGGTTTATGGCAGTGCGGAGTCAGTTCCTTTGTATGTACCCGACGAGGAGTGGGCTGCTTCTGGATTCAGTTCTCTGGCCAGTACTGTCCCTGCACCCGTCCGGGTTGACAGGGGCATTGTGCGTGACTCTGGATCCACATGTGTCATGTGCGGGGACCTGTCGGCCTGCACCGACGTGGACTACTCCCGTACGCTCGGTGGCCTTCACCATGGTCACGGCTGGGGCTCACAGGACGGATGCTACTGTGACGTTCCATCTGTATGGGGTCTGTATCCAGGACGGACCCATCGACCACTTCGTTCTCCCAAACTCGCGCTATAAGGCCGGCTGCCGCACTCTCCTGTCTTCTCGGGTTATGCTATCCCTCGGCTTCGGATCACCTGACCTTGTGTCCCTCACGTACACCCACCTGCCTACTGGCCGTGTCTATCGGACCATTGACTCTGGCACAGACTATATGTGGGCGGAGGTCCCTGAGGGGGCCGCCAGTGCACTCACCCAGACTGTCTCACGTGTCCGCACCGGTGAGATCTGTGACTGGATGTGGGCCCGCTCAGAGTATGCCAAGTGGGCTTTCCTGAAGGGCTCGCCCGCTGCACTGGCCAAGACCGGGGAACACAACTTTGACATCTCTCTCTTCGGAGACGACCTCCCCCCCGGCGTGGGTAACAACCAGACCTGCCCAGTCAGGTATTCACTATCTGATTCCTGCTGGGGCCACCTCTGGGCCGGTGCCTATATATACGGCAACCCGCCCTTTGACAGACTCACCTGTGAGCGGATGCTCAAGAAGGCCAACCGAGACTTTGCAACCGACCCCGAGCACACGGTATTCCTCTTCCTGATCCCCCAGTCACACCTCAGTACCTTCAGGCAGCACCTTATTCACTGGGAGGTACTACATGTGTATCCGGCTGGCACAGAGGGCATATTCAGCTACCGTCGTGAGCACACCTATGCTGGACGGCCCCTTCAGTCGGCTGGCTCGGAGGGCGGGGGGGACCGTGTCTTCATTGCTGGTACCCCGTTCCCGGTGGCTATCATCTACCGTGATCAGTACACGTCCATGAGGTTCACCCCTGAGAGGTGGTGTCATACCGCATATGCTCATGCTCATGGTCTCAGGCTAGCTCAGCTCATGAACCTTGGTGTTGAGATTGCCCGACCTGGTACTACAGTTACCCGGGAGCAGCTTCTGGCTCACAGGACCTGTGCTGAGGCCTGTGCTGTGTGTACCCGTATGCGGGCGGTGCAGCCGAGTCCG
>LGRX02010027.1:0-21844 GCA_001247695.2 Cymbomonas tetramitiformis | reverse complement strand
ATACATCCACGGGGGTGTGTTTGAGTTTGTATTAACGCCATGGGTCGGTTGGCATCGAACTTCCGCTGTGGAGGTGGGGTGGCCTGAGGGGTTGCCCACAGGGGGGGGTGGGATTTAAGGCTGAGCGCTGAGTGGGAGGGTGGCGTGGGGCGGTTGGGTTAGGGATGAGCGGGAATGGCGGGATGGGGTCGTGGGTGGTAATATACATCAACGGGGGGGTGTTTGAGTTTGTATTAACGCCATGGGTCGATTGGCATCGAACTCCTGCTGTGGAGGTGGGGTGGCCTGAGGGGTTGGCCACAGGGGGGTGTGGGATTTAAGGTTGAGCGCTGAGTGGGAGGGTGGCGTGGGGCGGCTGGGTTAGGGATGAGCGGGAATGGCGGGATGGGGTCGTGGGTGGTAATATACATCCACGGGGGTGTGTTTGAGTTTGTATTAACGCCATGGGTCGGTTGGCATCGAACTTCCGCTGTGGAGGTGGGGTGGCCTGAGGGGTTGCCCACAGGGGGTGTGGGATTTAAGGCTGAGCGCTGAGTGGGAGGGTGGCGTGGGGCGGTTGGGTTAGGGATGAGCGGGAATGGCGGGATGGGGTCGTGGGTGGTAATATACATACACGGGGGTGTGTTTGAGTTTGCATTAACGCCATGGGTCGGTTGGCATCGAACTCCTGCTGTGGAGGTGGGGTGGCCTGAGGGGTTGGCCACAGGGGGGTGTGGGATTTAAGGCTGAGCGCTGAGTGGGAGGGTGGCGAGGGGCGGTTGGGTTAGGGATGAGCGGGAATGGCGGGATGGGGTCGTGGGTGGTAATATACATCCACGGGGGTGTGTTTGAGTTTGCATTAACGCCATGGGTCGGTTGGCATCGAACTCCTGCTGTGGAGGTGGGGTGGCCTGAGGGGTTGGCCACAGGAGGGTGTGGGATTTAAGGCTGAGCGCTGAGTGGGAGGGTGGCGTGGGGCGGTTGGGTTAGGGATGAGCGGGAATGGCGGGATGGGGTCGTGGGTGGTAATATACATCCACGGGGGTGTGTTTGAGTTTGTATTCGCAGGGCAGGGGCAATGGCATCTTGCAACGCCTCACGAGTTTGTGGGGGATATGGTGTCAACAGATTGACTTGGAAGTGTGTTGAGCCCTGCGCGGCCAAAAAGTATGTTGAGCCCCGCGCGTTAAACGTAGTCGCACGATGTAGGTTCGGTGGGTTTAAATGGTGCAACGTGTTTGTATATTTTGGCTCGTGTTGTAGTACGGTGGTGTGTACCTGCCATGCATTGACTCGGTCCTGATTAGGTTGACACATGCGTTGGGTGGGAGCGTGGGGTGGGCAAGATTATTCCCCTTGGGGAAGCCCACGCCCTTGTTAGCAATATCGTCCCTAAATTAAAACCTTGGCAGCCTAAATTCGCAACACCAACACAAATTCTTCGAGATCACTCCTAACCCAATGTGTACATGCAAGGAAATTGGAAATGGGGTCCCCAGGAGGCCCCTATGTCGCCTTGAGCCATCACAATCTTCGACGATGGTTCCAAAAATCAACCGGAGCAGCATACGGATAGATCCCCGGAATATTCTGCCTACGTGGGGGGGGGATATCCGCGTCCCGTCAGCGTTCAGATCGTGGTCGAGTTTCGCTATGAAAAATCGAACTCGACCACGAAATTTCGATTTTTCGTGGTTGAGTTCGATTTTTCATAGCGAAACTCGACCACGATCTCAACCACGGTCTCAACCACGGTATGTCATCACGATGTCAGCAGATGTCGAATTCAGCGGGGCGAGAGCAATTTTTCAATTCTACATCTGCTGCATGTGGATGACGATGGCTGACGAACTTTTCATTTCATAGCGAAACTCAACCACGAAATCTCGACCAAGCCCCCCCCCGTGGTCGAGATTTTCATATCACCGAGGTAAAAAAGTGTCTCACGTTACCAGACACGTCGGCTCACACGCTGTCGCAGACGTGTACAAAATATTCCTTCGCTATCGTGCTTTATAAATCATTGACATTTACTTTAATACAATATTTTATTTGGTAGACTATGGATATGTTTGGTATCAAAATACCAGTGTTTCTTTGTAGTAAAATCCAAATTAGCGAGTCCAGAAATCGGGTCGTAAACATTCAATTCTTCTTCGTGTTTCGAACAACTTGTAAACATACAGCCTATATTATATTTTAATTGACTAGCGATATCAAGATTACCGAATCCATGTCCTGTGTTAATACTGTATGAGTCCACATTATTTTTCTTTGCTATTGCTAAAGCGGACGTCGAACCGAGAGAATGCCCCACTAATAGATGTTTTGAATCTGTGTATTTGTTTTTTACTTGTTGAAAATGTTTATTGTACTCTTCAATTCTGTTCGAACTATTGAAATTTCCTAATAAAATATCAAGGTCACTTTTTAGATCAACATATGCATCTTTCATTGTACCTTGGAGTTGAGTTCCTCTATACGAAGTAATTGTATGGTTCGATACAGGATTATGAAACACTTTAATATATCTATTCGATAATGCACGGTCATACTTGTATCCCGTAGGTATCATATTTGGATCATTTGTGTAAGCGAATTTAGAAGTTAATCGTGCAATAAATGATTTCTCTTCACGAGTCTCAGGATCCTTTTCTATAACAGGAATTTCTTCGTCGTCTTCATCAAATATAGGCTCTTCATCGTTGTCTTGTGTTGCAGTTTCAACATCGTCGTTTTGTTGTTGTGCCCGTTTATCTTTTCGATTTCCGTAATGACTTGGGTGATAGCTTGGTACATCGTGAAGATGTGGATTCACAGTATCAGTCAATTGTCTGTCGGGTGGAGTATACACATTCATTCCGCTGCTCGAAAAATTTGATTCATCTGGTAACATAGTATTTCTTCGTCTTGAAGCCATTCTTATATATATATAATATTACAATATAATAAATATGAAAACTCTTATCGTAAATGATATGAAAATCGAGATACCAAAAGCGAACTCGTGTCCTATAAAGACATCTAAACATATGTTGAATCCTATGCAGAATCTGGTATGTATAGGTAAAAGGAATAGCGGCAAAAGCACAGCAATAACAAATTACTTTAGAATGTTAAAGAAAGAAGATAAAGCTATGAGGATATTTGTAATCAGTACTACATTTGACTCTAACAAGAAATTGATGAAGAATTTGGATATCGATCAAGATGATATTTATCAACCTGACACGCCAGAAACCGTTATAGACGATATTATTTCCAAGTGTGAACAGGAGAGGGATTTATATATCAAATATCACGAGGACATGAAACGATGGAATTTGTTACAATCAAAACTGAATAACAGAAACATATATATAGACGATATCGAACCAGACTTGATGCTTGAATTCCTAACTCCTGAAGGTTTTGAGAAACCAGTTCACAAGTGGAATGGTGAAAGAGTAAATTGCTATTTATATATCGATGATTGTCAAAGCACTCCATTATTTCGTTGTCAAAAATTTCTCAATTTGATAACAAGGCATAGACATATCGCCGCATTTCCCGAAGGCGGAAGCCTTGGTATCCAAGTCTTTACAGCAATTCAAAATTACAAATCCCAGTATGGTGGTTGTCCACGAACTGTAAAAAACAACTGTACAAGTCTCATTTTGTTTTCGATGAAAGACAAAGCTGAGCTAAAAGAGTGCTTTGAATCAGTAGCAGGAGAAATCGCTGAAGAAACATTTTATAAGGTATACAACTACGCGACAACCGAACCGCATTCATTCTTGTTGATCGACCTTCACCCCAAAAAAGAACATCCTTCGAAATTCCGTAAATGTTTTGATGAATTTATTATTATAGACGAAAACGAAAATTAATTTCTGTGGTTATATTAAAATGGAAAATATTCCTGAAATCGTTGAAAATAATGCTGAAATGGTTGAAAATAATACTGAAATAAATACTATAGACTCTTTGAAATCAAAACGTAAATATACGATGAGCGATGCAAAACTTAAACAATTAACAATAGCGAGACAACGGGCATCTCAAGTACGAAAAGAAAGGGCATTAGAACGAAAAGAGACTTTACGCAAATCAAAAGAACCTGAAGTTAATAATGATATTGTTGAAGAACCAAAAGAAGCGATAGAAAAACCGATAGAAGAACCAATGGTAGAAGAACCCGAAGAACCAATAGAAGAACCAGTAACTCTTGTGTCATTAAAACGAACACCCAAATTTAGTAAAAATGATAATGGAATAATGATACTGAACTTTTAAAATCTTGCATTATAGTATAAAAACATGACTAAACACTATATACATATAAATTCAGTCCACCGACAAGACCACGAAAACAAGAGTTCTATGACCATTCATTTGAATCCACCAATAAATAATGTAAGCCGAGCGTGTTTGTCAAAATTTACTATAGCGAACACTTTCTTTAATATTAGACAAGACGATAATGACGCAGTTCTATGGACAGAACATTATTCAGTTAATAATACACCATTTGACAAACTTTTTGTAAATTATATTCCCGAAGGATATTATTCTTTAGATTCTCTTGCCGCCGCTAACATGATAAACGGGATTTTCGTTCATTAATTCTTGAACTTTTAATACAGAGCCTTCAAACGATTGCACAAGCATAAATGAGTCTTGTTCGTATCTCGGTTCGAGTGCTGCAGCTCTACTCGTAGCGACGAAGGGCGTACCGCTTTTTACCATATAAAGTGAATCCATCACGTTCATCAAACTTTGAACCGATCCGCCTTGAAGGTCGACACGCTGAGCTGGGTAATAATTAGTAGAATAGCGATATTGATAACTGTTTAATTTCACAGCAGCTTCCTGACCTCCAAGTAAAACAAAATCATTTGTAGATGCCGCAGACGAGGCACTTGAATCACGGAATACAGTAAACACTTTTTGAAGGTCGTGCACAGATTCACTGACAAAAATATTATGATTTGCAGTAGCACCCCCTTGTATAGACAAAGATGATACATGACTCCGTACCGTGCTAAAGGGAATTTTCAATGGTCCAGAGCATAACGCCTCGTCATATTTTTTGCACACATCACTTTCCAATTCGGTAATACACAATTGCATAACTACGTTCGATAGAGAATAACCCATCGCAGTCCCAGTAGTCGCGGTTTCTTTCATTGATTCACGACTGGTATTAAGATAGAGTTCAATGGACATCGCGAACCCGCCGCCTCCGCTCATTAAGTGAAGGGGAAGAGAATTCTCATTGTAAAATAGACCAGAACACAATCGTTTGATATACGTACGACCCGCAGCCTGTAAAGTACCGACATCGCTTGTGGCTAATGCAGTCGAGTCTATTTTTGAATCATAATAGCCTTCTAAAGTGTCGTCCACCGATTTCGAAGTAGTGTCTTTCAAAAGATTAAAAACTCGTTCAAGAATATGGAAGTCGGTAATATCTTCGAGCACAGAACCGTTAGATGATTTGATTAAAATTCGATTGAATACAGGAATACCATCCTTGAATAAATTATTTGCACTGGTCGATGTCCCCAAAAATCTCAGGAACGTTTGAGACAAGTCTAATGAGCAGTTTTCATATGACGGTACATTGAATATTATACGACTATTTGAAGACGGTGAGTATTCTGTAGCTGCACTTGAATTTGCAGGTAACAATTCTATAATTTTGCGTTTGAGAGGAATACTCTTAACTTTTTGATTTGGAATTAAAGATTTTGGAATACCAGACATATTTGTTTTATATATTATATCAATATATTATTTTTTTAACAAGGATGAGCTAATCTATAACCTTGTTTATTGAAAAGTAAATTATTTTTTTCTTGGACTTCATTTTTAGGTTCGTGTGTCTCTATAATAATCATTGCACTCCAGTCATCGTGCGTTTGATCTTGAAAAGCGTTCCCATTTGAATCTTCTAATTTTATATCGAAACTTGAAAGGGTACCCTGTAAATCATGCCATTCATACTCGCTTTGATTTGCATTAAAATGTATCCAAGAATATCGATTAACGTCTATAGGTATTGTGCAAAATCGCTCGCTATGAAGCGTGCCTATAGTATTTGTTTGATTGTTGTGAGTTTGCCTTGAATTCGTCCCTAAAGTCGATGACGATACTATCAAATAGGGTTGAGATTCACGCCCAGGCTGCAATGATGTTAAAGTTCTTTCTTGAACGGTTTTGTTTGAAGCATTGAAAGATTTTGCTCTACCATTGACGATATCCGTATGGAGTATAGGATTAACAGTCATCTGTGAGTCTGCAAAACCCAACATTGACCACACACTATTTGTTCCAGCATTTAATAACATCCAATGTTTACTGCCCGTCGACCCTGAACCGACGATCGATATCGTGAAATCGTCATTTAATGTTAATGTAAACGTTGGAACAACTTCTGCCTGAAATTGTCTTGAGTAGTTTTTTACACCAGTCCTGGCGATAATAGATTAATTTCTGGCTTGAACACCTCGGCAAGCGGTTCGCCAGTGCAACTGGATCTTACTATTCAAAAAACCTCGGTTGGTCCTATTACGCTCCAGGCTTTCAGTTTTGTGGAAGCTGGCTATAATTTGGTCATTAATTCTGGCTACGGGAGTGTTAGTCTTGTGAATTACGAATGAAACATATACTATAGAGAGATTCTATAAACTATTTAAACAAATAAATATTGTATATTATATTATAGAATAATGAACTCATCTGTAATCGATTACGGTTCTCAAATGTACACAAAAATTATTGATAACGATACAGGTAAAATCATCAAATTTGTCAAATCTGCAGAATATAATCGTGAAATGAGAAATAAGTCTTATCAAAACGAAGCAGTGAAAAACAAACAATTGAAATCGCAATTTATGAAACGACTTGAAAAGTTAGAATTGAATAGTAAAGTTTTAAGAGCCTCTGTAATTAGACACGATTTAAAAGTCACAGATATCAAACCCTTGTACGATCACCTTGTAAATCAATATGAACATGATTATGACAAAAAAGTAATTCTCAAAGAACGATTTAACATAATTGTAAAATGTATCATTAAAGTGCAGTCTCAAATTTGAAAATTTTAGAAATATTATAGGGCGGATTCAAAAAAACATAAAAATAGAAATATGATATATACAAAAAACACTTTAAGGAAATAATTTCTGTATATATTATAAAATGAAAAACTCGACTGAAATTAAAGTGTCCGCTAATATAACAAAGATGGAATACAAAACTATCAACGATAAACTATATTTCAAAACAAATAAACGGTATAGACCTATCTTCAACAAGAAAGGAAATATTCAATCTGCATTTACCAAGATTGTAAAAAGCAATCCCGATGTAAAATTACCAAATACTAATTTTGATTATCTATTTGATACTAAAAACAACAAGTTTATCAAACGTAGTAAAGCCTTGGATAATCGATCTAAATCTGGTAGACTTGTCAAGAAATACAACGATTTCATTATTCAAAATGGAAAATTAGTTAAAAATGTCAAGGAAGTTTATACGAATTCAATAACTTTCAATATTTACAATATCGTTACTAAAAAAGATGGTTCCATCGAGCTAAAATTGATTGATAACAAAACAAACATATTTACATCAAATGAATTGTTTCAAGTTGACAATAATATCGTATTTCATCAATTTTCTGACGAATCACAACGTTACAAAGTAACATTAATCGAAGATGAATTTCAAGGACAAAATATATACTGCATCTCCAATATAATTAACAGAGAAAGAGAGGTAGAGGAGAACATTGTTATTTATGAAGAAATCATTAGTGTTACACTGAATCCCAATGACGTCGTAACAAATAATGAACTTGGACTGTACAACCATATTCCAATCGATAATGAATACAATATTATTGAAATAGTAAGCCATTCATCTCAAAAAGTAAATAAAAAAATTTCAGATTTGAAAGATGTAAAAATGTTCAATTGTAAATTTGATATCGAAAGTAAAAACATTTCAACGAATTTCAAAGACACGGGTTCTATGTGTTGTGTTCCAGAAGCATTGTATCACAAATATTGTACAGATAGATGTTATCGACCATTGAAGTTGACATTAGAAGATATCGCAAATCAAATGACAGATGACTTTTCTGATATTCATCAAGGATTTAATACATACAATATCAAGAATTTTTGTCGTTTACATGGAATTCCGATGTACGCATTGGATATTAATGAACGAATTTTCGATACATATTATCCTGAGAAGAGAAACAAAAAATTGGATGCGTTGGCGTATATCGTCGCAAATAATCATATGTATTTGTGTGAAGGGAAAGAATTTATGCACCATTTAAATGCTTGTACAAGAGAAAATGTCGGTTCTAACTGTATAAGAAAAGAATCATTAAAAAAAGAAAATTTGGAAATCACAGATAACGACACCATTATTCATAATACAAATCTATTGGATGAATTCATAGAGAGAAGATAAAGCTATGAGGATATTTGTAATCAGTACTACATTTGACTCTAACAAGAAATTGATGAAGAATTTGGATATCGATCAAGATGACGTATACCAACCTGACACGCCAGAAACCGTTATAGACGATATTATTTCCAAGTGTGAACAGGAGAGGGATTTATATATCAAATATCACGAGGACATGAAACGATGGAATTTGTTACAATCAAAACTGAATAACAGAAACATATATATAGACGATATAGAACCTGATTTGATGCTTGAATTCCTAACTCCTGAAGGTTTTGAAAAACCCACACACAAGTGGAATGGTGAAAGAGTAAATTGCTATTTATTTATCGATGATTGTCAAAGCACTCCATTATTTCGTTGTCAAAAATTCTTGAATCTAATAACAAGACATAGACATATCGCCGCATTTCCCGAAGGCGGAAGCCTTGGTATCCAAGTCTTTACAGCAATTCAAAATTACAAATCCCAGTATGGTGGTTGTCCACGCACAGTAAAAAACAACTGTACCACATTAATATTGTTTTCGATGAAAGACAAAGCTGAGCTAAAAGAGTGCTTTGAATCAGTAGCAGGAGAAATCGCTGAAGAAACATTTTATAAGGTATACAACTACGCGACAACCGAACCGCACAGTTTCTTGTTAATTGATTTACATCCAAAAAAGGAACATCCTTCGAAATTCCGTAAATGTTTTGACGAATTTATTATTATAGACGAAAACGAAAATTAATTTTCTGTGGTTATATTAAAATGGAAAATATTCCTGAAATCGTTGAAAATAATGCTGAAATGGTTGAAAATAATACTGAAATAAATACTATAGACTCTTTGAAATCAAAACGTAAATATACAATGAGCGATACATACAATCTGCAAGGAACATTTTCAAATTTACAAGAAGGTACACCATATTATTTGCAAATTTTTGCAAGAGACGTATCTTTTTACAACATCTTTAATGATAATAAGATTCAAATGATAATACTACATCCGTTTACTACAACATTGTAATACATATAGTTACATCGCATTTTTTACGATAACTTGAAGAAAAAAAAATATATCATTATAGTATACAAATGACTTCATTATCCTTTCAAAATATTACAAACGCATCTGATTTCAACACAATTAATGGAATTGTTACAGGATTGGTTCCAAATACGTCTTATAAGCTGCGAAGTACTATCACGAATGTTTATACAAATGAAACTATCGTTATTGACTCAACTGCAATATTTACTACACAAAATTCGAGCTCACAAGCTACATACTCGATATCACATATTCGATCTCTTGATCACGGTAGTTTGATTTTCCAAGTAACGAAATCTTCGGGTTCCACGCAAGACGGGGACAATTTCGAAATGATTATAGAGGGAAATTCGTATGTGACAAACTTATCAGATAACGAGAATACAAACTCGTTCTACATTGAAATTCCATATGAGGGATTGACTTCTGGGCAGACATATTCTTTGACAATAGAGCTCAATGATACTGTTGTTCAAACGCAAGATTACACACATCAATTCGATAGCGTGGATTCGACATTTCTTCGCGATTTGTTGCAAGAACGTTATAACAAATTGGTTTTTAATTTTAGTGCATATTCTCAATCCGATATTAATAAAAATTATCAATTAAATCTCGCTTTAAAGAATGCCAACGGTTACCTCCAGAATTTAATTATCATTTCTCAAGGAAGTCTCGGTTCTGATTTTGAATTCACAGGTTTGTCATCTAGCACAGATTACATTGTTGAAAACACAGTAACGGATTTGAGTCTGGAAACTACAGCTCAAATTACGAAAACAAAAATAAATTCGACGTTTAACATAACCACACCTGTAAGCCCAAATGCGGACTACGCCGTTGTAACATCACTCGAAGCTCAGGATGAAATTCTCAAAGTTTTGTTCACAAATACCGTGAGTTTGTACCCAGACGATACATTTCAAATCAAATTACAAAATGCTTCGAACGATGAAACCGAGAGTGGTATCAAAACATTGACGCAATCAGATCTTGATGATGGTTTTAATATGAACATATCACGATCGTCTATTCTTAATAACGCAAACGAAAATTCCTTGTTGTACTATGTAAATGGAACTTTACTCGAGACCAAGGAACATGTAAATTGGTATTATCATCCGATCTTAGTTCAACAAAATGAAACTATTAGTGGAACGACTTACAGTTTCGATATTACAGGATTTTCTACGAACGACTTCGTTTTAGATATCTTTGTACACATTTATGATAAAACTACCTACGACGCACCAAACGGTTCTCAGTTACCACCACTATCTCAACTATCATTCAATGATGTTCTAGCTGTCTCGGGTACCATTTCAGGAACGTTCGACGGTTTGACTGAAAACACACAGTACTATTTTGAAATAGCAGCACGAGATAAATCATTTTACAATATATTTGGAGAGTCTAAAATTCAACAAATACTATTCCAAACAAAGGCAACAACTTCGGTTTTTACGGTTGACCCATACGTTTTGTCAACGTCGAGTATAACACCTACATCAGTGGGTATCAGTCTGGATAATTTTGTATCGAGCGATACCGTAAACTCCCACACGATTGTTGTAGAAGCGATACCTGTTGTTTCGATACAACTAAGAAGTCACCCTGAGTGGGGAGATTCAACATATCAATGGTTTTACATAGTAGACTCAGATGGGAATACGATATCTTTGACTAATGAAGAATATGTTTACTCAATAGAAGATAGTGGGACTATTGTTGACGTAAATGGTAACACAAGAGTAATCTCATCTCACGAGTCTGGGAACTTAGGAGAGTATTTTGAAAAAACAGGTAAATTGATATCGCCAACAAATTTGAAAGTTATCAACGGACAAATTAAACAGATTGACTTAGTAGATAAAAGGATATTTGCAAATCACGAAGAGAACATTATCAAGTCGTACATTGAACATTACAATGCATCTTCTAAAACAAAAATCAAATTTACAAATCAAACATCTTTGAATTTTGGAAGGTTTCTATTCAATGATACATACCCTCATCACAAACATTCAAGAATGAACCCAATGGTATACAAACATTTGCAAATCAATGCTGGTATTGTTGAAAAGTATGATATTTCGCAAGACATAACGAAAACGATAGGAATCGATATTAACAAATGTAGAACGTCTTGTATGCGTGACAATGTATTAGGAAAGTACAAACGTTTCAATGTAATTGACAGTATTGAGCCATTTGTGGAATGCGAACAATTGAAAGAAGGATTTTATTACATACTTACAAGGAATAGATTACCAGCAAGAGGTAATGGATGGTATACAAATGGATTCTTAGAATATCTTACCAAAGAAAATATCGATTATGAAATCAAATATCAGCTATTAGCATCAAACACATATGATGAAGATTATTTATTAGAATTTTTTGAACGAGTAATAGAGTATCCAGAATTTAAATTTATGAGTAATGGTACAATAGGATCAATGGCGATGAGTAAGAAAACAACTAGCAAGATATTCTTTGAAAGCAATTTCGATACAGCGTGTTATTACTTTTGGAACTTAGACGAATCGAATACAAATGTAACACAAACTAAAAACGGACATAAATCTAAAACAAAAAACAAAGATGGACTTACTACAAACGAAGTCTACATTAATCCAATCTACACAAGGCATGAAAACGAGGATGACACACTTTATCAAATTGAAAACAGAACAACTTACCAAATGATTGATAATGATATTCCTCTCTACAATCAAATTTTAGAAAATGAATATATCAAGAATTATGAACTGTACAAGAAAGTTGGTGGTCGGTTATTAGCAATCAAAACAGATAACATCATTGTTGAAAACCCAGAACACGAAGTAGAATTAGACGATACAGTAATTGGTGGATACAAGGAAGGTGACATACAAAGAATTACACACACTAGTCAAAACATCAACAAGGAATTAGCGTTATCATTCGATGATTGGAAACAATCAAAAGAGGATGATTTTGAGAACTTCGATGATATCGTTAAACAAGTCTTGGATAAGAATGAGTCATTTATGGTTAATGGATCGGGAGGATTCGGTAAATCACACCTCTTGAAAATGTTCAAAAATCAACTCGATAAACGAAACATGAAATCATCGATTCTTGCACCGACAAATAAGGCGGCCTTGAATATTGGAGGAACAACAATCCACAAGTTTTTAGGAATTGGACACGACAGTAAAATCTGTTCGAAAATGTTGAAAAAGTTAAAGAGTATGGATTATGTCTTATTGGATGAGATCAGTATGGTTGGGTTCACACTACTTGGATTCTTACAATTAGCAAAGCAACAATGTCCAAATTTAAAATATATATTTTTTGGAGACTTCAAGCAACTACCTCCAGTATGTGAAGAGAATTACGATTATGAAACTTGTTATTTGATGAAATACCTGTGTGATCACAATCGCATAGAAATGACTATTAACAAACGATCTGATACAACAATGACATCCATAAGTCAACACGCATACGACACGGGAGAAGTCAATAAACACGTATTTGGAAATTTCAATATCTGGAAATCAAAAAGACATTTATGTTTCACAAATAAGAAAAGAAAAGAAATCAATGATATCATTATGAACAATCGACCAGGTGATTGTTTGGATATAGAATGTACAGACCAAGATTTGAAAGCGAACGTGTATACTCAATCTGTTAAGATTAGAAAGAATACACCGATAATGTCGTGCAAGAATATGAAAAAACTCGGTATCTTCAATAACCAAGAGTTCAAGGTAATTGATTGGGACGATGAAAATATTATAGTTATCAACATAGATACAGATGAAGAACATACAATTTTGGTCAAAGATTTTCACAAAGAATATGTAGTATCTTATGCAATGACAGTTCACAAATCACAAGGACAAACATTTAATTTCTTGTTTTGTATTTGGGAATTAGAAAAAATGACAAATAGAATGTTATACACAGCATTGACAAGAACAACGAACAAAGATTACATTGTATTTGGAGATTCGCAAAACGAAAAAGTTGATATAGAATATTCCAATACATTTATCAACAATAAAATCAAATCTTACAAATTGCAAGACGAGAAGAAACATAGGACATGTGATCTAAGTACTGAAGATGTCAAAGATATTATAGAATCTGGGAACAATATCTGTTTTGCTTGTGGATGTGAATTACATCAAGGAATTTTGACATTGGACAGAATTGATAATGATAGAGGACATACCAAAAACAATTGCAGATTAGCTTGTTGGTTATGCAATATTAAAAAATTAAAATACGAATAATAACTTTTAGGACTTTAGGACTTTAGGAACTTAGTTAGGAAAACCAAACCAAACCCTACCTCGATGCGAACGAAACGAAACGGAAACGGAATTGTTGCTTTTAAGTATAATATTTGAAATGCTCACCAAATTTTAGTCAAGATTCATCTATCAAAAAATGAATTTTGAGTATCATATGAGAAAGTTAAAGGTATTGCAAAGGTGTTGCAGAGGTGTTGCAGAGGTGTTGCAGAGCTGTGACCGTTACAAAAAAAATATTTTTGAGATTTTTTCACCAAATTTTTATTTTTATCAAATTGTCTAATTTTTCGATATCACCGAAAATTTTTAGGGTTTAAGCATTATTTTGAAAGTTATCGAGGATTTTCGGGGGAAACTCAAGTTTGCATATACGATGTTGATCATTTTGAATGTTTGAAGTTTTGATTTGGGGGAAACTCTCTTATATATGAATATTGGTATGTATAGATTGGTATACAATAAAAAATATGCGAAAATTGATGAAAATCGATAAAAGTCGTAAGGGTATAACCAGAGAAATTATGCAAAATGACGTTGGGGAAACTCCCTCATTTTTTTTTTATCCGCTTTTATAAATAAATCATATCGTTTACGTTCATTATAAGTAGCATAACCAATTCTTGAGTTCATTGTTCTTTATATAATTTACCATAGAATTTTATTTGCGAAATAACCAGGACTTTCAATTATATTTAAATCTTTCACTATAATGTTATATTTTCTTTATCGTCATTCTCTAATTCGTCCTTTGACATCAAATTTCGTTTACAATTGATACATAAACAATTAATATCGGTACATCGTGACCTTCGAACATTGTATGCAATTGCGTGAATCAATAAAATCGCAACGTTACAAAGTGAAATGATATCACAAATTTCCATTTTTATATACTATAAACTTACATTTTAACTTTGGGCGTTGTAAACATCTAATATGTCACTTGCTGTCAATGATTGTGTGTAGTGTATTATTAACTAAATAATGTTCTGTCCACATTATAGCATCATTATCGTCTTGTCTAATATTAAAGAAAGTGTTCGCTATAGTAAACTTCGATAAACAAGCACGACTTACATTGTTAATTGGTGGATTCAAATGAATAGTCATTTTACTTTTGTTTTCGTGGTCTTGTCGGTGGACTGAATTTATATGTATATAGTGTTTAGTCATGTTTTTATACTATAATGTGAGAAATTTAATGTCAAAAGTTCAGTATCATTATTCCATTATCATTTTTACTAAATTTGGGTGTTCGTTTTAATGACACAAGAGTTACTGGTTCTTCTATTGGTTCTTCGGGTTCTTCTATCATTGGTTCTTCTATCGGTTTTTCTATCGCTTCTTCAACAATATTATTAACTTCAGGTTCTTTTGATTTGCGTAAAGTCTCTTTTCGTTCTAATGCCCTTTCTTTTCGTACTTGAGATGCCCGTTGTCTCGCTATTGTTAATTGTTTAAGTTTTGCATCGCTCATTGTATATTTACGTTTTGATTTCAAAGAGTCTATAGTATTTATTTCAGTATTATTTTCAACCATTTCAGCATTATTTTCAGTATTTTCCATTTTAATATAACCACAGAAATTAATTTTCGTTTTCGTCTATAATAATAAATTCATCAAAACATTTACGGAATTTCGAAGGATGTTCTTTTTTGGGGTGAAGGTCGATCAACAAGAATGAATGCGGTTCTTTTGTAGCAAATTCGTATACCTTATAAAAGCTTTCTTCAGCGATTTCTCCTGCTACTGATTCAAAGCACTCTTTTAGCTCAGCTTTGTCTTTCATCGAAAACAAAATGAGACTTGTACAGTTGTTTTTTACAGTTCGTGGACAACCACCATACTGGGATTTGTAATTTTGAATTGCTGTAAAGACTTGGATACCAAGGCTTCCGCCTTCGGGAAATGCGGCGATATGTCTATGCCTTGTTATCAAATTGAGAAATTTTTGACAACGAAATAATGGAGTGCTTTGACAATCATCTATGAATAAGTACATATTCGGTCTAATACCATTCCATTTGTGTGTGGGTTTTTCAAAACCTTCAGGAGTTAGGAATTCAAGCATCAAATCAGGTTCTATATCGTCTATATATATGTTTCTGTTATTCAGTTTTGATTGTAACAAATTCCATCGTTTCATGTCCTCGTGATATTTGATGTATAAATCACGCTCTTCTTCACATTTTAAAATGATATCGTCTATAACGGTTTCTGGCGTGTCAGGTTGATAAACATCATCTTGATCGATATCCAAATTCTTCATTAATTTTTTATTAGAATCGAATGTGGTCGATATTACAAAAATTCGCATCGCTTTATCTTCCTACTCTGGTGTCCTCAACCAGTTCCTCCAGCTCAGAGTTGATGTTCAGACTGAGACACTTCCTACAGGAGAGTCATACCCGACCAGGATTGAGCTTTCACACGAGCGGAGCATCACAGATCTGTGTGCTAAGTTCAGCATAGACACGGATACGCAGCCACCTCGATCACCGATGACAGAGGGTCTCTCCCTCCCCATTCCCTCACCTGATACCATTGACAGGTCCATTGAGACACCCCTCAGATCCTTGATCTACTCTCTGCTCTGGTTAGCCAGGACAGTCAGACCTGACATATATTACCACGTCACATATCTGGCTCAGTTCTGCCACCAGCCCACAGTTGAAGCCCCCACCTCTGCCAAACGGATTCTACACTATGCCTATTCCACCAGGGACTACACACTTGCTATGGCTATTGACTCTGCAGCACCCCAGCTCACCGCATTTTGTGACTCAGACCATGCAGGAGACACTGCCACACGGAACTCAGTCGTTTCCGGCTACTGTCTCTACTTTCACGGTATGCTCATTGACTGGTGGTCAAAGAAGCAGAAGTCATGCACTGCCCTTCACTCTACAGAGGCAGAGTATGTTGCCATGTCAGAGGCCTGCACCTCCGCCCTGGCCATCTATAACACACTAACAGAGTGTTTTCCCTCAGCTGAGCCCATCACCATCAATGTAGATAACTCAGCAGTTCAGACTCTAGTCACTCAGCGGGCACTCTCTTCTAAGCTCAAACACATTGAGGTTCGGTACCACGCGGTTAGGAACTGGTGTCAGGGACCCCTCAGGAAGTTTACACCGGTCTGGATTCCGACTGATGACAATCAGTCTGACATTTTCACAAAAGCCCTCCCTATCACCAAACACGGGGTTCCCATTATTGACAAGTTCACTGCCCGCCTATTGGATATTAAGGACCGGCGTGTTAAGCTGGTTGAGAAGCTACGAGCAGCTGAAGCACAGCAGCTACATGCCCAGCAGCAACAACTACAACAACAGCAACGACAGGATGAGATTGTCCTAGCATCACTGCAGCGGCAGAACTTGATAGGGTGACCCGAGGCGAGGGAAGGTGGGCCTCTGCGAGCATGTCTATTTCTAAAGACCCGGAGGCACCAATAGGACCAGTTCTTGCCAATGCAAATGCCTGATATATGCTTGCTCCGTTCTTCGAGTATTATGATATTTGCTTGTCTTACATTACCATGCCACTGCCACACACATCCACAGAATGTGGTGGTGTCACGGGGGACTAGATATACCGTACTGCCCCCTGTATGACATTCCTCGATGCATGTGACAGATGACTGCATTATTATTCGGCTCGAGACCGCGAGTCATAGCGACAGAGACCGCGAGTCATAGCGACAGAGACCGCGAGTCACAGCGATAGTGACTGCGAGCCACGTGTTAGAGTACTCGAGCATCACCGTAGCCGTACTCGTACAGACTTACACAGCGCACGTAGCATAAGCTACTTAGACTCTCAGACTCTCATATGTGATATCTTTACAGACATATTATCACCGTTTGAGCCTCATATTTATGCGTACAGCGATAGTATTAAAACACGGATATATAGAATATTCTACCCTATATGTGTTTCATACTATCTATTATAATCCCATAAACAGTGTCTGGCCGAGGCTTTATGCTCTCGGAAACCCAGACAGTGAAGCAAGACTGTACTACTGTACTGTACAGTGCTAGGATGTCACGGACACGATACGGAAGCAGGGTCAGGCTAGGGGCTAGTCTGAGCCCATAATAACTAAGCCTAAACCCGAAGTCCAGCACAAGGTACGGGATCAAAGAAAATGAAAGCGTGAGCTAACTCGCCAGTGGTGAGGCCCAACACCTAACAGAGACGGTGAAATAAACGGTGGATATAAACGACAACGGTGGAATATATGCGTGTTTTCAGTCTCCACAAACTCTGTGAAGCTGGGACGAGATGCTCGGGAGGTTTCGCAGTCTAAGATGCATGAAAATAAAATACAGGGGTTTTATTTTCCCCACCACTGATGACGGACGGAGCTGACCTGGCACCTGGGGTCGAGGGGTGACAGAAAGACCAGGGCTCCCTCCCCAAGGCCAGGGCTCCCTTCCCCAGGGGGGGGAAGTCTATGTCTCCGCGAGCGTCCCTCCTCGCAATCGGATACCTGCGACATGACCTGCGCACACATAGTATCATAAGTTTACACATTATGATAAGCGAACTGAAAAATAAAAGTAGCCGAGCACTTTGGAAATCCCTGCGTGTATCACAGCAGTCACAGCACCGTTCGCCCCATGAGGCGGCGGAACGTTGAAGAAAGTGTGTAGTGTAGCTGAAGAATTTTACGATGCAATTGCGGATTGGGATGGGTCAACGAAGAACGAGTGTCACAGTAACGAGTAAGCAGTCACGCAACGGCATCGGCAGCGGCAGCGGCAATGGTGTCCGCGATGTCGATGTGACATGTGTTCACCGTCTGCTGCCGGCGACGTTCATTGTGGTCACTGTCTCACGCGATAGACGCAGCCGTGACATGCAATCATCAGAAAAGTTTGTCGAGTTCCCAGCGCCCGTGTCACCCTGTCCCATTCAAAAATCAAAAAGCAACATCGACAGCTCAGTTGAGATTTGCAGACGTGTGAGCTGTGCCGATGCCGGTCGGGTGGAAACGTGTAAACCCCCGTCACATAAAGGGTAGTCTGTGTGAGAACAATGGGAGACAGACCTCCATCAAATGAACCATATCTGGACATAATTGATTTCCCTTCAATGCTCCCCTTGCTGTTCGAGTGTAGACACAGGTTGCCATTGCTATGGACGGGCTGTCAGTAATCGCAACGACACTTACGTTAGCCTTCTCTTCCCTGAAAGCCTCATCACCGAGGGTGATAAAGCAGTCGTAGACTTCACAATTATACTTTTAAACATCATCAGAAGAGCGCATATGAATGTTAGTGCTGATCTTCATCCTAGGTTGAGGATTGTCAAGAGAAGATACTGTGACAATAAACCCTGGGGAAATCATAACCTGAGTTCTAAAAGCATGACTGATAAAAGGGACAATAAACTCTGATACAGTGAAAGGTATCCCTGGGGAACATACAACTTGAACAATCGAGGCTCCACAAATTAAGTGACAAGAAATGTCAGTTTGTTCAGCTTCCTGCGCAATTTGCATCTCGCCGTTGCTTTCACATCACCAGAACGCTGTTTCGACTCCTTGTGGGCACTTATTTCACCAGTGAGTTCTCTACTTCCTCACGCACGTTTGAATTTTCCGAATAAATCACGTTACTAACACAGTTAGATATATTAACTGAGTCTGTGGCCCAACAGAGACTGTCTGCATAAGGCTTTGATTTCAACGAAGAAGAAGTGTCCAGCTTGCAGGGTATGGCAAGCGCTGGATTCTCACTCCTGCTCACCTTCTCCCCTCTCCTTATGCTTCTCCGGTTTTAGGCAGTGTCCGGCATTGTGACTCGCGTGTTTCTCTTCTATCGCAGGTCCACGTTAGTAATTCATCTGTGCTTCGACTGTATCCAGACCTAAGTGATGAGACGCAAACGCAGGTTCACTCTGACTTTTTGATCCCTCATTTTTTCGCGCCTTGTATGTTTTTCGAGCGCGATAGGTGAACGTAGCTACTCCGTCGTGCGTTTTGTGCCTGACTTATTTTGGTGGCACAGAATGTTGTCCCGCCGTCTCCGCCACGAGACCTCTCATATGCAGGTGCGCACGTTGACGGTTTCGACCAAGACCTATTTATATGCGGGAGGATTGTTATGGAGGGAGAGAAAGTTCTTGTTATCAAGACATATGTGTCGAGAGTGCACTCTCAGTACGGCGCAGTCTTGTGCTGCACTTCTATTCGATGCACACTTACTTACTGGGCAGCTGGACCTTTGGCACAGACTCAACAACAGATCCCGAAGAACTAAAGGTTGGTCAAGCCTACACCAGTGGGCACCCAGACTTTTAATTGACACGAAGTGACTGACTTTCCAAGTTTTATCATACACTTTGAATCCTTGAAAAGATATGGGCATATAACAACCTTGTGGCTGCAGGCATTCATCCGTTCCCTGAACAAGGATCTTTTGAGCACCCAGCGCGAGAGAGATGGAGCGATTGTGCGTTTCCCCCCTTTCTGTCCCGCCGTCAGCTTGAAGCCTTGATAGGTTGCGGACTTTCATATATCCCAAAGTCAATCTTCAGAGTTTAAACGATCCCATCTAAACCCAGGCTCTCTTTGTGGGAGGCCAGAGGGGCAACGCTTTGATATGTCAACTATAACGTCTGACTCTCAGCATTGTATTCTCAGGGACGTGCCGAACAAGCCGATGAGAGGAGATCAATGGTGGCGGTAGGTGTTTTCATTGAAGCCTGGCATACTCACGCCTGCTCTCAACCAAACCCGCCGTTGCTTGTCCGTCTCGTAAGCGTCCATCACTCACTTCTCGTGCACTTGCTGATTATTTGCTCCTTTTCAGGACGAACTGCAAGTTGTGCAAGGCGACCTTACCCAGCAAGAGCGCGTCAATGCAGAACTGCATCAGACGATTAGTCGCAAAGAAACAGAGGTGAGGGCTCCTTGAACTCACTCCACGACTGTCTCACGGACTGTTCCGTACGCCATCGACGATTTCAATACCTGTGTTTTGGCCGTTCCTTGCTATGAAGTACGTCCCTAAGAAGGCTTGCGCCTGTCTGCAGCGGAACACCTCCGAGACAAGGCGTCACGAGGTTGAAGGCAGGCTATCGCAAGTCTATATGAGGGAGAAGAAGTTGAAGGCGAGGGTCCCGCCGCGGCTTCACTCCGTTCCAACACCTGCAAACTCGTAATTCAAAGAGATCTGCTGCAAAGCGCATCGTGCTGTTTCGCAACGCATCTCAAACCAGCAGCTCAGGAGCGCTCAACCCGGGCTGTGCACGGCCTCGAGAGTCTCGTTCCAGTGACGACCTGCGTGACGCCAGCGCCACGTGTATCAGAGTTACGGCCCTTCCTTTAGGAACGGACAAAGGCAGACACGTCATTTAGCCGCCTTTTAGCCGCTTCCCCGTGTTTGCTGCGCTGTGAACCTCTCCGGAGATATGCACTGACTCGTTTGGATGCGAGGAATGATGTCTTCATGGCACAGGAGGACTACAAGAAGCTCCAAAGCAAGTTGCAGCGCATGCAAGACATAGCCAACATCTCGAACAATCGCGAACTCGATGAACAGGTTCACGATTCGCACAGAATATAAGCATGGGACTGCCATATCAAAATTTCGCTTTTCTTGAAGTGTGCTGTCGCTAGTGACATTGTTCGATATGTCCTGTCTCACACCACAACTTTTACTCTCATCGATTTGACACGCGTCAAAGCGCCAAGGTCAGCAGCGTCCCTTCCACAGGAGGGAGAGTCTTTGGGTGGGAGAAACAGTGAGCAACTATGCATGTCCCACGAAAGCCTACGTCGCATCATCATTCAGTTTTCCAAACTCTGCGGCAGGACCTGAGGCGCATGCATCAACACCACAAGCCCGAGGAGCTGGTGGTGGCTCAAGCTCGCTCGATTAGCCACTTGAACAAGGAGTATCGGTCACTCATGAAGAAGGTGCGCTGGCACTTCTTGTCGCCGTCTCCTCCACAGGTGAGATGCACATTTCTGCTGCAGCCCCCCCGCTTCAGGTCACCCTCCTCCACAGGTGAGATGCAC
>LGRX02010026.1:14001-52126 GCA_001247695.2 Cymbomonas tetramitiformis | reverse complement strand
GGGGACCCCTAAGACTTCTCTACCTCGCACGGAGCCCGCAGGCAATCCCGCCTCGAGGGGACCCTTGCGTAAGACTTCTCTACCTCGCACGGAGCCCGCAAGCAATCCCGCCTCGAGGGGACCCCTAAGACTTCTCTACCTCGCACGACTCGCAGCGCCGCTGCTCACCCTTTGGCCGCTGATTCGCAACCGCAGATGAAGCAGCATAAGGCACGGCGTCGGGGAGAGCGCTGCACGCGCCACGCGCCTGATTCGGCGCGGAGCGGAGCAGCCTCCCCGCACCCTTGGTCCCTGGGTCCTATGGTCCTTGCGTGCACGCTAAGCACCTATCTACTGTACGCGCACCCTCGCGCATCCCTCCCCACCCACCACTCGCAGCGCCGCTGCTCAACCTTTGGCCGCTGATTCGCAACCGCAGATGAAGCAGCATAAGGCACAGCGCCGGGGAGAGCGCCGCACGCGCCACGCGCCTGATTCGGCGCGGAGCGGAGCAGCCTCCCCGCACCCTTTGTCCCTGGGTCCCCTACCATTTTAGAAAATGTTAGTACGCGTACTAACGGTACGCTAAAGACCCACTAACTGTATAAGAGTACGGCGCGTTAGTGTGCATTTACGTACTCTAAAGGCACACTAACCGCCACGTTAGTGTGCCGTTAGGTCGTGCATTCTATGAAACATACCTTAACGACATACTAACTCAGTATGATTACTTGCGTTTAGGACATTAATTGTGCCCTAAGTGTGCAACTAACGGAACCCTAACGGAACAATAACGGGACACTAACGACACACTAATAGAGAATATTAACAGGCAGTTAGTTCATAGATAGTGTATAAGTAGTGCATACTTAGTGTACCCAAACCTTACACATTAACGGCATACTAATAACACACTAACTCCGTGCATTAACGGGTGGTTAGTACATAGTTAACACACTGTTAGCATACATTAACTACATGCGAGTTACACATTAACTGGTATCCTAGTGTATTGACGGTATACTAACTATGCACATCAAACAATTTTAGTGTGTCGTTAGTGTGCTGTTTGTGTGTTGTTAGTAGTATATTAACGACACACTATACGAGCTTCACGCAGCGCACGAAATCCGCAAAAATAGTGACATAAACAAGCAATGCAGATACGTGCGAAACAGGCTAGCATACGCATGGAACACTCGAGCATGTTTAACACAATCATATTAATACGATAGTGTAGCTAGCTAGGCACGATGGGATACAATTGGGACTACTCATCTCTATCCTACCAATACGCAAAATAACATTCTATTCGTACGATTTCTAGTTCCAACACTACGATTGTAAACAATCTATCAATCTAGCACGCTTGAAGGGAAGCTTGAAGCTCATGAAGTACTCGAGGCGGTCGATTTTCTCCATTTAGGGTTTCTCCAAAACAGCCGATCTGAAAAGTAAAGCAAAGAACCAACACTTAGTAAAAGCGGAAAACGCATTAAAGATGCCCTTGTGCAAAACATAACTAGCAACCTAGGAACCTCAAAGAAGCGCGAATATGAACGCGAGATGATGGTGGAAAAATTGATTTCACCACTCGAATATTTTCAGCGATCTGAAAAACAAAACCAACCAAGTAACGTTTAGTAAAGATGAAAGACGATATAAGTGACAAACGAAATTAACGAAGGAAACTGAAAAGGAGAGGTGCGTGGAGTGAGTTGGATTTGAACCAACTATTTCGAGTGCAAAGGACTCGCGGGAATCTTCCCGTTCACTCCAAGTCAAAGTTCCGCGCATGCCGAGGATGAGCGCGCTAAGCACACGCAAAATAATACATATACATATAAAAAGCATGCACTACAAACCTGTGACATATTGCAGCGCGCAAGAATGAGAAATATCATAACATGCAACCCGCTGGCGAGGCCACCACACGCTGCTGCACACTGCTGGACGGTGAAATGTGAAGCGTTGACGGCTGTACCGGTGAGTTTGAACTTTTACAGTATTCTGCAAAAATGCCTACAGTGGACACCTTGACTTCCCGTTGCGCGTTGGGGGGCGTGAGAAGTCACAGCACGTGACGTCCTCGCGCCTCGTCACGCGAGCACGATCGACGATAACGATGACGATGACGAATTCTGCGAAACGTGTGCCATGCCATGCCATGCGATGCCATCGGACGATTGGAGATGGAATAATCCACCGCATGACGCTCGCGCTCGCGGGTTGGGGATCACAGGCACGCAGGTCACGTATCGATCGCGATCGTCATCGATTATTCCACCCCACCTTGCGATTGTGGACTTGATCATTATTTCCGTTATCGCGTGAACATCTATGATCGTAGCTCAGTTGGACATAATTTCAAACCTCTCATTGTGCGAAACCGCCTGCGAAGGTTCAAAACCCTGCTGTGAAATTTTTAATCGCACGATTCGACGCCGTTCACGAAATTTTCCTATCACGTTTGGGAATTTAGAGTTTTTAGGGAATCTTCCATTGTTGGTACGCTAACGGGACGCTAACGGCAAGCCTTTGCGCAATAACGTTGCCCTAACTGCACACTAACAAAAAGGAATCTTTTAGGGAATATGCCAATGTGAGTTAGTGCATGGCACCTTAACGACGTCATAAGGGGGCCGTTAGGTGTTTTGTTTCATCCAGTGCACTAACTGGTCGCTAGGTTAGTGCACTCGATGAAACAAAACACCTAACGGCCCCCTTATGACGTCGTTAAGGTGCCATGCACTAACTCACATTGGCATATTCCCTAAAAGATTCCTTTTGTTAGTGTGCAGTTAGGGCCACGTTATTGCGCAAAGGCTTGCCGTTAGCGTCCCGTTAGCGTCCAGTTGGCGGATAACCCTAAATGGAAGATTCTCTAATGCCTTTAAAAATTCGACTGCTAATTTTTATTCGCAAAAATTCGAAAGTGAAACCTACCACATCCACACCAACCTTGCTAGAGGCCCGCTTGGCTACTCACGCTTTGCTGGTGATTGGTTTGGTGTACAAAAAACATGCTAACGACGTACTAACTAAAGCACATTCCCGTTCAGTTAGCGTAACGTTAGTGCCCTAAGGCCTGCCGTTAGCGTACCAACAATGCAACATTCCCCAAAAGATTCCTTCTGATAAATTCACACTAACAACGCGACTGTCACATAGTAGGAGGGCGGGGTGGGGTGGGGTGTGCGTGTGGGGCAGAAATGCTATTTGTGCAATGAACAATAAACGTCAAGGTGAACATTTTGCGACTCTTCGTGCACAAGCCTCTCGCCCGGATCCACCTTCGCCCGAGCCCGATCCCGAGATTTAGTATACCGTTAAGGTACACAAAATGCATAAAGGGTATCTTAGGGTACCCTTTAGAGCACTAACAACGTTATTTCTCGTGTGGATGCACAGCTGGAACCGCAAGGCTCAAAGTATTCCCAAGACACGCCGAGGTAAATACGCGCAGGCTTTAGGAAAACCCGACCACATTGACGAGCCATTTTTTGGAGCGTACACAGATCCCACAGTATGGCTGGGTCGAAAGTTCACGGAGTACGAGTCGTTGCTCATGGTCGGGCCGAACCCGGTTTGCCGAAGCTTTTCCTACGTGACAATCGGTGATGGCTTTTATCGCACTGCTGGGAGTGATCGCAACAAGAGCACCTTACATAGTTATTTCCGGACTTTCTTCATTAATGAGCAGTTGGATAAAGATGGAAGGGTGATCCTGAACTAGAAGGGTTTGCCTAAAACCAAGGAAGTTGACAGGTGTGCCCGTGGGCAGTACGACAGATGCTCGGAATAATGTTTTTGATTGAACGTGCAAAGGTACACAATTCGGATTTTATAATATACTGGATCAGGGCCAGATTGAGGTACAAACGATAATTCGGTTCCGAGTTCTAAAGGCTAAACACTTCTCAAGTGCTCTACTTATTCACTCGTCACTCAGGTTGCAGGGTCAACCACCCGGCAGCCGATGACACACTACGGCTCAACGTTCAATTCCCGATTCGATCTCATTTCTAATTCCGATTCATCATTCTCGATTCAGATGTTACGTCGACAGACTGACACGATGACTGCCACACAGTACTGTCATACTACGGTACTATCATACTGTCATACTGTCATACCCCCGACATCTGATATTCGATTTCATTGTCTTTCCGTACCCGATGCGAATCTGACCATTTTTCGAGGGTCTGACTGGGTGCCACGATGACCACCCCACAGTACTGTCATACTACTATAGTGTCATAGTGTCATACTGTCATACTGTCATACTGTCATACCCCGGACATCTGGTACTCATTCTCATCGTGATCTCAAGCCCAATTTCAATGTCATCGTGCCAATCCCAGATTACTCCCGATGACACACACACACACACAAACGCATAGGCATATCGGCTCACGCTGTGCCTCCGGGCACAACAGGCGCGTCCTCCCAAATCGGAATAGTATGCGGTTAGTGTATAAACTATACCACTTAATGTACCACGTTCGACCTATCTACAGGCATGAAACATACCGCTGTAGTACACGTTTAACATGTTGATTAATATATGGTTAACACATTAACGTGTGATTATTATAGTGTACTAACGAGCATACTAACGACATGCTAACGTAGCACATTCCCACAACAATTTAGCCCCAATATCAGCTTCTTTAAACAGCGGCATACCCCCTTAACTAATGTCCAGTTCGCCATCCAATCACCTTAGAACATCACTGAAGTGCATTTGGACCCCATCCATGATCCACTGCGCACCACGCCACGAGTCCACCAACTCCCACACTTAAGGAGACTGGGAGTTAGTATACCGTTAACATATTAACGTGTAATTGTCATAGTGTACTAACGAGCATACTAACGACATGCTAACGTAGCACATTCCCAAAGCAATTTAGCACCAATATCAGCTTCTTTAAACAGCGGCACGACCCCCTTAACTAATGTCCAGTTCGCCATCCAATCACATTCGAACATCATTGAAGTGCATTTGGACCCCATCCATGATCCACTGCGCACCACGCCACGAGTCCACCCACTCCCACACTTAAGGAGACTGGGAGTTAGTATACCGTTAACATACTAACGTGTAATTGTCATAGTGCACTAACGAGCATACTAACGACATGCTAACGTAGCACATTCCCACAGCAATTTAGCCCCAATATCAGCTTCTTCAAACAGCGTCATACTTCCTTAACCAGTGCCCAGTTCGCCATCCAATCGCCTTCGAACATCATTGAAGTGCATTTGGACCCCATCCATGATCCACTGCGCACCACGCCACGAGTCCACCCACTCCCACACTTAAGGAGACTGGGAGTTAGTATGCCGTTTACATACTAACGTGTAATTGTCATAATGTACTAACAAAGTGCTAACGACATGCTAACGTAGCACATTCCCAAAGCAATTTAGCCCCAATATCAGCTTCTTCAAATCGGGTCATACTTCCTTAACCGAGTGCCCATTTCACCATCCAATCACCTTAGAACATCATTGAAGTGAATCTGGACCCCATCCCGTGACCCACTATGCACCACACCACGAGTCCACCAACTCCCACATTCTAGCATACTAACTCACATTGTGTACTCACGCATCGCGTTAGTATGCTGTTAGTACGCTTCCTAAAAGTGCGCGGCGTTAGTATGCCGTTAAGGCACGATAACACACCGTTAGTGCACATACTAACGTTTTCTAAAATGGTAGGGGTCCTATGCTCCTTGCGTGCACACTATGCACCTATGTACCGTACGCGCACCCTCGCGCATCCCTCCCCACCCACGACCTGCAGCGCCGCTGCTCACCCTTTGGCCGCTGATTCGCAACCGTAGGAAGCATGATATGAAACTTACGACAGACGGACTGGTTTGAGCAGAGGCCACAGGCCCACATGCAACCAGGGAGGAAAGAGAAACACAGGAAACATGATTCTATGAAACTTAGGACGGACGGACTGGTTTGAGCAGAGGCCACAGGCCCAGGGCATAGCGCACTGGATAATAACTTTCATTTTACGATACTACATGGTAACATCGTCTGCAGGATACGTATTCATGATTATCCGGCACGCCACGATGGTAGACGGTAACTACTATGCTTCTATGACAACCGCGCTAACGAAGCTTGCTGTTAATCCTATACACGAAGTCTTTGATAGTGCCGTTTAAAATCACGTGCCAGAAGAGAGGACTCGTATCCTGGAAACACGCAGGCGTAGTGTATCACATGGTGTGCGCTCACGTCAGGTCAACAAAAGTGCCAGTGGGCGTGGGCAGAACCCACTCCACTGCAATGCCGTAACCATGCAAGTCGACAAGTCTATGCAAGCGGGACGAACTATCCCTTCGCCTATATAGGTCAACATGAGTCCCGCCGCGCGAAAGTCTCAACACCAGAACCGTGCTGTGTACTCGTTCCGCATAGACTGTCAGGGTGTTGTTCACCAGGTAGCCCCAATGACACCGGTGTTGGTCACACAAATATTTCTTTTGTTGAGGAGTAATGCCCGTCTGGGTAGAGCCCCAACCCACAGACTTGGCCATCGCGGCCACAGTTCCCTTCAAGGCCTGCTCACTAAACTGGCCGGTAGTTGCCGCTGCTAGCGACCATATGAAACACTTGCCATCGCCGGGGACTTTTACAAGCAGCCATGTGCGTAGAGAGCAGCGAGAGCGGCCCTACAAAAACACGCGAACGGACACTGTCACAGGGGCATACACTCGATGGCTGTGGAAGCATGCGCAGCTCGGGACCGACATCGCCAGGTATCCATGGCCCTGTCGATGGCCCGGGGAGAGCCACTCTTTGGCCGCTGCTCACCCTTTGGCCGCTGATTCGCAACCGCAGATGAAGCAGCATAAGGCACAGCGCCGGGGAGAGCGCCGCACGCGCCACGCGCCTGATTCGGCGCGGAGCGGAGCAGCCTCCCCGCACCCTTGGTCCCTGGGTCCTATGGTCCTTGCGTGCACACTATGCACCTATCTACCGTACGCGCACCCTCGCGCATCCCTCCCCACCCACGACCTGCAGCGCCGCTGCTCACCCTTTGGCCGCTGATTCGCAACCGCAGATGAAGCAGCATAAGGCACAGCGCCGGGGAGAGCGCCGCACGCGCCACGCGCCTGATTCGGCGCGGAGCGGAGCAGCCTCCCCGCACCCTTTGTCCCTGGGTCCTATGGTCCTTGCGTGCACGCTATGCACCTATCTACCGTACGCGCACCCTCGCGCATCCCTCCCCACCCACGACCTGCAGCGCCGCTGCTCACCCTTTGGCCGCTGATTCGCAACCGCAGATGAAGCAGCATAAGGCACGGCGCCGGGGAGAGTGCCGCACGCGCCACGCGCCTGATTCGGCGCGGAGCGGAGCAGCCTCCCCGCACCCTTGGTCCCTGGGTCCTATGGTTCTTGCGTGCACACTATGCACCTATCTACCGTACACACACCCTCGCGCATCCCTCCCCACCCACGACCTGCAGCGCCGCTGCTCACCCTTTGGCCGCTGATTCGCAACCGCAGATGAAGCAGGATAAGGCACCGCGGGGGGGAGAGCGCTGCACGCGCCACGCGCCTGATTCGGCGCGGAGCGGAGCAGCCTCCCCGCACCCTTTGTCCCTGGGTCCTATGGTCCTTGCGTGCACACTATGCACCTATGTACCGTACACACACCCTCGCGCATCCCTCCCCACCCACGACCTGCAGCGCCGCTGCTCACCCTTTGGCCGCTGATTCGCAACCGCAGATGAAGCAGGATAAGGCACAGCGGGGGGGAGAGCGCTGCACGCGCCACGCGCCTGATTCGGCGCGGAGCGGAGCAGCCTCCCCGCACCCTTTGTCCCTGGGTCCTATGGTCCTTGCGTGCACACTATGCACCTAGGCCTATCGCCAAGGCCTGGATGAAACATTTTCCGTCCTTCGGCACCGGCACCACCAACCATTGTCGTAACGAGCGACACACCGGGTACTGCACACTACTGCGTGTGGTCCATGGCTCCCTCTGCTACATACACACATCACAGGCATAGGTAAGCAACCCCAGGCCGTACATGCTCTGCCGGGCTACAACGACATGTTGTGCTGCCGGGCAACACGAACACCGTGTGACTTCCTGGCGAACGATATGCCACCGGGAAGCGCACAACATGTAGTCGCATGCAAGCAACAGGAGTCTAAACAAGGTGCGGACGGTAAACCTCCAACAAGGTGAGCACGGAACAATACGTCTCCCATAGAAAACCCTCCGTGCACCTGTGTGTTAACCAGCGTGACTCGTAACATTATTACCAGGTAAAGAATCTCTACACGAGCTCGCACATACCAAAGCAACCCCAATACCCCTAGAGACAATTCGAAAACAGCACCTCACGACGGTGTGTACACGGGTATCTACCTGGATCTGGAATTGCCTGAATCCGCTCGTAGTGTCCAGGAAACCTATCAAATTGAACGTAATGGGCGATTCGTACCGGTTCACGGCTAACCAAGCCCAGTGACGGATATGGGCAAATATATTTCATGCTGAAAGGCGGCAAGTATTGTGCCAGAGCATCGGTATCGGTGGGAACATTGCACCCCACCCCTGGCACGTCGACCATCGGCCACAGAGTGTACACCTGAATAACTCGCCGAAGCATGTTCGCAATGATATGGAGGAACTGCGGTTCGTTGTATGCTTGGGGAGTAAGCAGGATTTTGCGCATTGGCGGCGCTCCTTCATCAGGAATAACGTCCAGCATCCCGGGGGGGGTAAAGCTGCCGATTGCAATCGTACGACGCGCAGATGGCGTTACGGAAGTTCATTGTTAGGACCTTCACGGAGGAACCCTGTTCAAGCACTTCCGGAATGTGTACACCCAAGGCGTGCAGCCAGCAGTTGCCGTCCCCTTTTGTCTGGACTCGTCGCAGGCCGTGTTTGGCCAAGGCCTGCTCGAACTCCGCGAGAGAAGTAAAACGGTCTGCATTACCCTCGAGCGGCCAATGCACGTGAGCCAGCACGCGACGTGCTAACGGCAGCACATTAGGGAAAATCTCGTCGGGATGGTCGAAGGATGCCTCCAATATACGCCCCCGGGGGTCCGTGGGCATCAGGATGACGTCATCGGTACCGAACGAAACACGTGCAAAGTTTGGTGCAAAGTTTGGCGGAACAGCGTTTGGCTGGAAACCGTTTGCGGTTGCCGCTCGCAATGCCTCCTCAGAAGCGAGATCCATGGAAGGCTCGGCTGCTGCCTTGCTTCTCTGTTGGTTACGGCACGCACCCAGAGCACGCACGCGGTACTCCCCATGGTCTTTATGGTATGCACTTGCCCGCACGATGCACTTGCCGGGCATCGCTCGCGACGCATCTCCACCAGTCTCGTATGCACAATCGCATCGCGCGACGAGGGATCGTGCATGTCCGGGATCCCATCGGTGCGACAGCTTCGCAGCCACTTTCTTTGCGAAACCCAGGTCCAGCTGATCAGGACTTTGCGAGAGTTCAGCAACACGTATGTTCACATGCAGCCCGCCCTCCGCGTCCGTATGGAACAGGTGTTGTTTCCTGTAGGACTTGTCCGCGCCAAGAGGAATACCGGCTGTCCGCAGGCGCTGCGCGCGCGTTCAACGCGGTAAGCATACCGAACACGACACTACGCAAGCCCGGGCAGCAGACACCCAGTTCCCGGTACAACTGGCGATCGTCAAAAGATGAGAATGCATCGTCACGGGTAGCCCGTCGGTCCCAGAGAGCAGTGATGCCGTCGCCAGAGTCCTGCAAAGGCCGCGCCGGCGGACGTTCACCGGTTGGATGTTCACCGTCACCCCAAGTCAGGTTGGCGATCCTGTGCTTCACCGTGGCATCCGCGCGTCCCCACGCCTCAGCGCCGAGCACCCCGCGGAGTTTGTTCCAAGCAAGGCCTAGGTCCTCCACATTCAGGAGTGCATGCAGCTTCGCCTCGGCCTCGTCTAACTGGCAGTAATCGGCCAATGTGGCCGCCTGCCCCGGGTGCTTCTCATGCGCGGATAGTGGCGCCCGGACTTCAGCTTCGCGCCGCACACGCTGGCACGGACCACACATCACGGCTCCGATAGTACGCAGAGCGTCACAACCCAGAACGCCTGATCTGCACAGGGAACACGCCCAAACACCTGGCAAGGTGTCGTAGCCTCCCGCAAATCGTATTTCGTCTCCACACGCGACGCACACCATGCGGCACGCCAAGCCATATTGCGAGATGACACTACTGTGCGGGCTGCCGAGTACCGCGTTATTCAGGTCAATGGTTCCCTTAGTACGCACTCTGGCTGCGGAGTAGATCACGAAGTAGAACTGCTTAGGACGAGTACATACGGTCGAGCGGGAGGCGCCCACTTGGAGAAAGACCGCGGTGCGCCATGCGGTCGGCTGGCCAGAACCACAGTGTTCCCATGGGACCCCCGAGGTGAACACGACGGAAGGGCGCCGAAGTGGGATCGCCATGCCTGGAGTTTTGAACCACGAGGCTGTAATCCATCGAGCAAAACCTGTCCCAATGGCAGGCCCGCTGCGTTTCGGGTAGCACCTCCGTCAGGCATTGAGCCCTCAGCAACAGGCCACATGAGAACACGTCGTAATCCGGCCAGCCCCAGGATCCTTTGGGTAGGCTATTTAATTTAGAATATTTTTTCATAAGTTTAGAATACCCCATTTTATCGTTAATTTAGAATAAGTTTTCTTTATGTCATCCGGCTATGACCGGTGCATGCATCCATGACGTTGTACCTGTACCTGTTGAGCTATCCCCATGCCATGCGAAATATTACACTGAAGAGTTGTCTTGCCGTGATGTCCATATGTCCGAATGGAACCAAAAACCGTTCGATTAAAATCGAACGGTTTTTGGTTCCATTCGGAAAGATTCACGGCCGTGAATCTAAAAGTCACGGCCGTGATTAACGACTCTTTACGCATAATGACTTTTATTATTTGCCATCTTTGCCACAATAGACACTCACGGCGTGTTCTGCTTGACAAAAAGTAAGTAACTTGAAGCCTTGAGCTTCAACTTACTGAAAGATATGTATCTTGGCAGTATGTGTGCCAAGTTTCGTGCTCTAGGACGCACGGGAAGCCCTCGGCTGTTTGGCATCTTTGGGTTTGGGTGTCACGTTCGAACCCAAACCCAAAACATCTGCCTTAGAAATAGATTGCGCGTTTCGCGCAAAAGTAACTTGAAGCCTTGAGCTTCAAGTAACTCAAATATACGTATCTTGGCAGTATTCGTGCCAAGTTTCGTGCTCTAGGACGCACGGGAAGCCCTCGGCTGTTTGGCATCTTTGGGTTTGGGTGTCACGTTCGAACCCAAACCCAAAACATCTGCCTTAGAAATAGATTGCGCGTTTCGCGCACAAGTAACTTGAAGCCTTGAGCTTCTGGTAACTTAAATATGTGTACCATGGTAGTATTCGCGCCAAGTTTCGTGCGTTAGGACGCACGGGAAGCCCTCGGCTGTTTGGCATCTTTGGGTTTGGGTGTCACGTTCGAACCCAAACCCAAAGCATCTGCCTTAGAAATAGATTGCGCGTTTCGCGCACAAGTAACTTGAAGCCTTGAGCTTCTGGTAACTTAAATATATGTATCTTGGCAGTATTCGTGCCAAGTTTCGTGCTCTAGGACGCACGGGAAGCCCTCGGCTGTTTGGCATCTTTGGGTTTGGGTGTCACGTTCGAACCCAAACCCAAAGCATCTGCCTTAGAAATAGATTGCGCGTTTCGCGCACAAGTAACTTGAAGCCTTGAGCTTCTGGTAACTTAAATATATGTATCTTGGCAGTATTCGTGCCAAGTTTCGTGCTCTAGGACGCACGGGAAGCCCTCGGCTGTTTGGCATCTTTGGGTTTGGGTGTCACGTTCGAACCCAAACCCAAAGCATCTGCCTTAGAAATAGATTGCGCGTTTCGCGCACAAGTAACTTGAAGCCTTGAGCTTCTGGTAACTTAAATATATGTATCTTGGCAGTATTCGTGCCAAGTTTCGTGCTCTAGGACGCACGGGAAGCCCTCGGCTGTTTGGCATCTTTGGGTTTGGGTGTCACGTTCGAACCCAAACCCAAAACATCTGCCTTAGAAATAGATTGCGCGTTTCGCGCACAAGTAACTTGAAGCCTTGAGCTTCTGGTAACTTAAATATATGTACCATGGTAGTATTCGTGCCAAGTTTCGTGCGTTAGGACGCACGGGAAGCCCTCGGCTGTTTGGCATCTTTGGGTTTGGGTGTCACCTTCGAACCCAAACCCAAAGGCAAAGGCATAGGACAGTTTCGTAGATTCTGTCCCGATGCCTTTGCAACCTCGCTTGCTAACTCATATTACAATGAATATTCAACATTCAAGCGTTGGATACCCCACGCCAACGGGAAGCGCTCGGCTGATTTGTTATTTGGGTATGCGCACCCAAATGACAAAAAACGCATCTTTGAAACTCGTTAGTTTCAAAGATGCGTGGCCGATGCCTTCGTGCTTATGTGTGTTAATCCATATGAAATATTCCATGGAATAAATGTGAATATCCCGCACAAACGGGAAGCGCTCGGCCGTTTTGTAAAATTAGGGTGCACCCAAAATACAAAACGCATCTTTGAAACTCGGAAGTTTCAAAGATGCTTGCCGGTCGCGTGCAGCGGTAAAAGGCAAGTCAAAGGGTTTAGAATCTAGAAGAAGTACAGGGGCCTTTTTTCAAGCAGGACACGCCGTGAGTGTCTATTACAACGGCGCCCACCATTATCACAAGCGAGACAAACCTTCTTAAAGCTTTTTGGAGGCTTCCTCATGATGGCACCAGCGGGAACGAGAGCGTTTGACCTGTGTGCACATTATTTGAACACGAGTCGTGAAAAGGACCACCGGTCATAGCCGGATGACATCAAGAAAACTTATTCTAAATTAACGATGAAACGGGTTATTCTAAGATTAAGAAAACTTATTCTATATTAATTATTTTTCCGATCCTTTGCCTTCCTTGGGAAACTTGGTATCGGTGTGAAGGAACTGGATAAAGCTCTCGAGGTCCCGCCCTAGAGGCGACGGCTTGTCGTAGGTCCGCTTCACCACCATTCCCGTAGCTTCAAAAATCCCAGACCGCAGCCTGTCGTCCACAAGGCCATGCTTCACGGTGGTGAAGATGGATGGGAATAGCCAGTGCCCAACATGCCAGTCGGCCTGTATGGTATAGCGCGCGCCCTCACCCAGTTGATGAGATCCGGATGTGAAGTCCGCGCCGATTTCCTTATGAGAGAACAGGACCTCAGCCTTCAGCAACTGGTAGTCTACCACATACGTCATGAACACGGTGAGCATAGCATTAAACCCGTCCGTGTGCTCACTACGTTGCCGCGCGAGCTCATCCTCGCACTCCGTTTTTTCCTGGGTCGCGCGCATCATCGAGGCATCCACGACTTGCACCCAGTCACGAGGGTCGCCCACAGTGTCCTCCATTGTAACGCCAGCTGTCCCTTCCTTGGACACCTGAACAACCGGCTTCAACACTCCCTTGCGCCACAGCGCGTACTGTAGTGCTCCCGGAGGGTAAGCAGGTTTTGCCCAGATGTATCCTTGTGCCACGTACCATACAGCTCTTTCCAACTGGCACTGGCAACCAGGTGCCGGTTGCAAATGTCAATGATTTCCTCGAGGACGACCTCCGAGCAGGCCGCATCCAGCATCTGCACGGACCACTTCCAATCGAAGGTGCATGCCTCCCCGTCTTCCACGGTGCCCTCTGCCGGGGGAGGGCGATCAGACAGATACGCCCACCATGGCAAGTCGCGCAGGTCATCAGGTGTCAGTTTTTTGGGCATAATAGGCAGAAAGCCTGCATCGTTGTGCCCGACTGGTTTCACGGTGTCGGGAGGCGGGATCCTATGGACATGATCCTCTAGTAGTTCTTCCTCGACTTGTTTAGATGCATCGTCATCGCCGTGGGCAACCTCGGGCGGGCAGTCGGGGAACATCTGTGCGACAGCACGCAACACGAACACCGTGTGACTTCCTCAGCAACGATATGCCACCGGGAAGCGCACAACATGTAGTTGCATGCAAACGACAGGAGTATATACATGGCGAGCACGGCAAACCTCCCGAGAACAATATGCCCCCCATAGGAAACCCTCCGTGCACCTGTGTGTTAACCGGTGTGGCTCGTAACATTACCGGATAGGAATTCTCTATACGAGCTCGCACATACGAAAGAACCCCAAGACCCCTAGAGACAATAATGATGAGGTAGACCATTCATAGGAGGCAGACGCTTGCATATAATAAGCTGGACACTAGCCTTGCAAAAGGTCACCATCCGGTAGGCAAATGCATGTATGTGTAGGTGAACACGAAACGAAAACAATTCAAACGACGAGAAGCATACCACGCTGGCGACGGTATGTCCCCAGCGTGACCTCCGGCTTATATGAAGATCACCCTTTAAAAAAACAGGGACAAGAGGCTTGCGTAACCGCCGCATCGTTGCGCGACCGGCCCGTTGGCGATCAGCGCACGCGCTACACGGTCCGCAGAGGCTTCAACACATTAAAAAAATGCAACCCGGTGAACACGAAAATGAAACACTTCAAACGACGAGAAGCATACCACGCTGGCGACGGTATGTCCCCAGCGTGACCTCCGGCTTATATGAAGATCACCCTTAAAAAAACAGGGACAAGAGGCTTGCATAACCGCCGCATCGTTGCGCGACCGGCCCGTTGGCGATCAGCGCACGCGCTACACGGTCCGCAGAGGCTTCAACACATTAAAAAAATGAAACCCGGTGAACACGAAAATGAAACACTTCAACCAACCGGAAGCAGGCCAAGCTGGCGACGGTATGTCCCCCAGCGTGACCTCCGGTAGGAATGCATGTAAAAATGCATGTATGTGTCTAGCGCGTTATGCGTGATACGATAGGAATACATACATGGACCAATTTGTTTACGGCAATGTCGGCGCTATATTTACATGTATACATTTGTCATGTTCACATGTCGGCCCTATTGGAAATCACTCAGCCGGCTCAATACGAGGCGGTGAATCCTTCTCACCGACGGTCTGGATCCTAGTGTGCTCAAACGTGCGCAGCAGATTCCCGGCTGTCGGACGCTTGTCCATGTCTACGCGGAAGCATTCCTTCAGGCGCTGCATGAGTGCATGCTTCATGAATCCATTCTGCGGTTTCGCTTGACATAGGATATAGTCCCATTGGTGACGTTCGCCACCAGCCTGCGGGTGCTGGAAGAGCTGGACCAGGAGTCCACCCACAGACCACATGTCTCCTGGCCTGCTTGGGCCGTGATCCCGGTGCTCAGGAGCAAGATAACGGCGGTCCTCTCGACCGAGAGGACGCTCGTCATGCGCAGACTTCAGGTTTTCTCGATCGACGCAGCCAACTCCGAAGTCGATGACTCGCAGCGTGATGCCGCCCGCGGACGCGCACGGTAGCGCTTCGGCAACGACCACATTGTTACCCTTGACGTCGCCGTGCACGATACCCTTGGAGTGCAACTGCGAAAACGCCTTCAGCAACTCCTTGGCAAGTAGCAGCTTGACCTCCAAGGTTAATCCACCCTCAGGCGGAACCCGCATGAATTCTCACAGCGTCCGGCCGCGATCGGGCATGAGGAGGAACGGAACTGGCCCGACCTGCAGCGCTTGCCGAGTTCTGGTCTCCGCACCATACCGTGAACAGGGCACGACGTAAGTGGGTGCTGCTTCCGACGCCAGTTTTGTCATGACTAGCTCCTGCGCACACCGCTTGAACCCCTTGGGCAGCTGCTTGGTCTTGGGGTGCGGCTTTAGCCCCGAGGTTTTGCAAAACCTTTTGACCACGACCAGGTCCGTGCGGTCCAGTGTGCAACCTCGTGTGACGGCGCCGTACGCGCCACTCACCCGTTCGGCATCTTTCGGCTCGAGGATATTCGTCGGTTCCACATGGGAACACCCCGCGCGCATGGCGACGTGACTTAGTAGAAACGGGATGCCGTCGGACACGGTGCGATTTTGGTTTTCCAGATACACCTGGAGACCCTCGTCATAATGCCTGTTGTCTGCAGTAGTGATTCGTTGCTGCTGGCGCTTCAGGAAACGATTTGTGCGCCGTTTGAATTTTTCCCCCCGCTAGGAAACAAACCGCAAACCCAGGGTTGTTGGTTAACCTGGATCAGTGTACCGTGTGTATATACGGTGTGGGATATTGTGTCTATTGCCAAATGAGTACGGTGGATTAACCCACCGTAATGACGATTTTAAACAACCCAAAGCTTCTATGTAACGGCGTATATTGTCTCAAACCTATGTTTCATGGCACTCATTAAGAGTCCCTTCGAACATGGAAAACATAATTTGCACAATTCTAAGGTGTTTTCGATATGTAAGAGGCGCATGAAGTTGTCAAATATTATGGTGGGTTGGGAAATTTGCTTACGGTGGGTTTACAAGTGTCACAAATATTGGTAGATCCGTGCCGTACGGAGGGAGGCGGTAGTATGCGATCTTAGGGTTGGCACTTCATATATGATAGTTGACAATGTTAAGGATAACGGGGTCATTTTGTAGCTACCCCCTACCATTTTTGTAGCTACTGTGACATTTTTGTAGGTGTCCCAGAACCGACCGGGAATTTCCCCCGGAAATTCTGGGACAATCTTCGTTTTTGTAGGTGTCCCAGAACCGACCGGGAATTTCCCCCGGAAATTCTGGGACAATCTTCGTTCCCTTATAGGGGAAAGGGGAAATTCCCAGGATTTTTCCAGGGCACACCCCAGTGTTAACAGTGTGCGTCAGGATGCATCACCACACGACACCGCCCCCAGATTGTTTGTAGCCATACTACCCAGTGCATCCTACGGTACGGGGCGAGTCCAGGTCAGAAAGGAAGCAGATAGAGTAGATAAAGATATCAAAATTTTGAGAGCACAGTTTTTATAATTTATATTTGTCGTCGACCATAACATTCAGTCTTACATCGACTGTATGGCGACCGTTCGACCGCCCGATCGAAATATCAACCGACTGGCTGACGGACTGTCCGTTCGATCTTTAGTCACAACTAGCAGACTCGATCGGATATATGTCACGCATCTCGTGCTTCAAGATCGTCTCACCAGTCACCTTTCCTACTTCAGATATTTCAGGAGTCACGCGGCCCCGACGAGCTCTGACGATCGCGCATCCACGATTGAGGAAATCTCATATTAGATCCCGATTTGCCACACCTTCACCATTCTTCAAGCTCTCTTCTTGCGCCGCCTGTTTCATGCCTGCTGTTTCAGCATTCTGCTTTCTTGTTTGACTAACAACTTTTACACGCCACTTCGTTATCCTAGCGGATATCCTGAATCGGTCGTGTTTTAACCTGTATGCGTGGAGCCTGGCGGGGGAGGGGGGCTTTCCTCGCTGCGTGCGATGTTTCACATTAGCCGTTGCTGGCCCGGTTCTTGTTTCCTACGTTGTAGGGATGCTCGGAGACCGTCGGGCTTCTTCGCAGCCTGACAGTATGGGTTCAATTCCCAACATCTCCTCCGGGCATCATTATTTTTCGCAGGTTGCCACTATGTTGTGCATTTTCTGAAGCCGCCAGCAACGTTGCTGGCGGCATCTTTCCAGCTCTACTAAACTCGCTGAAGATAGGGGTGCTTGGAGACCGGCGGGCTTATTTACAGCCCGACGGTTTGGGTTCGAGTCCCAACATCTTTACTGACTAGCGTATCGTTTTTTTGCAGGTTTCTTTTTTTACGCCGGGCTCCTTCTGATGTCGCCAGTAACGTTGCTGGTGGCATGCTGTAATTTCCAGTCTTGCAAAAATGATATTCGCTTGTTTATTTTAGAAATTCGCAGGTTTACTTCAGAATTACTCAACCTATTTCCCTGTTTACTGTTTCGCTGTTTTTTTAAACGTCTTCCGTGTAAACTCCCAATCGAGGGCGAAATGCCAACAGCAATAGGTTTGTCCGTATTGGGTTCGTTCCCCAACGTCCTGACTAAGTCGACGCTCGTGTGCTGCAGGAAACATGTTTGGAATTATTTTGGATCTGTGCTCTGTGCTCGTGTTTTCTTATCGCCCACGGTTAGACTAGAAACTAGCAACCTAGTATGGATGGTATTAATTATGCTATTGTGTTTTAAGAGTCTAATTTGTGTTTGCTAATCTTTTCGACCGATCTGAAATGCCTGCACGTTTGCCTCGTGCTAGTTAGTATGCATGATAGTTTGATAGCATTAATTTCTTGGCATCCTCCATACAACTGTCTAATATATTCGTATTACATGCCATCTGCGCGGTAGGCGGTACTCTTAGTTCAATAAAAATGTACTATGATTTATGTGCGGTGTCATTCGTTTGTGGTTCCAACAGCTCGAAAATTCGTTTTCGTGAATTTTGTAGCCAGCTACAAAATGGGCCAACCCGGCAGCTTTTGTAGCTATAGCTACAAAACGGATCACCCCGGTAGCTTTTGTAGCTATAGCTACAAAACGGATCACCCCGGTAGCTTTTGTAGCTAAGCTACAAACCCGGGTAGCTACAAAAATGGTAGGGGGTAGCTACAAAAACGTCGTGTTACCAATGTTAAGTTTTGATGTACATCACCACTTGGGGAGGCATGTGCATATCGTAGGCATGCTACGTTACCTTGGGGGTGTCGGGGTTCATTAAGCCCTAAAATTGGCTAAAATCCGTTATTTTCATAGGGTTTCGTGGGGGAAATAAGTTCACGTCAATGGGTACAGCTCAAGCAGCTGCAAAAGTTTGTACATCAAAATATATCAGTATACCAAACGTTTTCATCTCAACAAGGCAATCCATTGTGTTTAAACATGTGCATTGTCATGTATTCACCCAAGTGCAAATACGCGGTGATGAAGACGAGGGACTTCGCGTGGTTGTCTCCGGCATATTCGAACGTCACTTCGAATCGCTTGCCAGGTGCTTTGTCCGGGTCACATGTGGTCACTCGAGCCTTCAATCTATAGTCAAGGGGATTGGGACATTGCCCGCCAAACTCTTGGACAGTCCATTCCCGCCCACACGCACCAGCGGGAATGCATAACTCACACCCTATTATTTTCTCAAGTTTTCTCAAGTTGAGCGCAATAGGAGGCATGTTTAACAGCGTCTGCCGCCAAGTCTATTGACCCCCGAGTACTTTTAGTTTAATTTTAGGTGTCTAGTTGGTCACTATAATGTCACATTTCTTGCGGAACCGCGTAACGACCCCGTTACGCGCCAAACGCGTAGGGTTGGTTTACCCACCGTAACAGCGTGTTACGGTGGGTAAACCCACCGATCTGGCAATAGACAATTGCGGCCACCCAATGCACACACGGCGGCAAAAGGTGGCGCACACCGAAACATGTTGGACAACGCAAAGAACCGGACTGATGGGAGCGATATGCCCCCTAAGATAGCATGCCTGCCTAGGACTTGTCCGCTGTGTCACAGGTTAGGTGTCGGTTGCAGACACCATGGTATCAGCAACATCGGAGAGGTATGCTGGAAGGTAGGCAAAACGGACGCACACCGCGGCCACCTTCCGCGCCCGGCCCGTTGGCGGGCCACCGACGAGGACACCGAATCCAACTTGGTAACCAAGTGTCGAAGCGTCGGCATAGCTTCTTGCGGTAGGGGCCACACTCCAAGCGGTATGGTGCGTGCGGAGTCGCCTACTTCTACTAGAAGAGGTAGCAAGTCCATAAGAATTGGCGGGATATCCCAGTCTGGTCCAGGATTGTAGCTCGCGTCTGAGCCGCACAAAGCTAAAAAGACGCTCATAGCTAGAATGACATGCATGATTCCACATAACTGCCCTAGTAGCCAACGTCGATCATCCCGAACCACGGTGAACTTCACGTGGCCTTCCGCGATGTGCACCCCTGCTACAAAAAGGTATGCGCACTCCTCAACAGTCGTTCTCACGCATTTTGTCACAGATCATAATAGTTCGTAATAGCTTCGGGCTCTTTATAAATAAAGTACAACCGCACCGTTGAAGCTTGTCGGATTGGGGCGCCGCTTCGTCCCACCCATATCGTTGTCGTTTCTACCACGCTAACCACATATCAAATATACATGAAATATATTCGTGCGAGGGCATGACCTTCCTCGCACTTCCATCACCGGTCACATTCTTGAAGAATACAAACGGTCACTTCGAAATGGCGTGAAGTGCTTCATGATGTGGCGCTTTGGAGTTCACCAAATCTGTCAGCGCTCCACATCATAATTTATATCGGTGGCATAATGTTGTGTGCATCGTGATGTGGCGCTTTGGAGTTCGATCAAGTTTTATCGACGGACTCCAAATCTGTCAGCGTTCCACATCATAATTTATATCCGTGACATAATGTTATGTGCATCTTGATGTGGCGCGTTGGAGTTCGATCAAGTTTTATCGACGGACTCCAAATCTGTCAGCGCTCCACATCATAATTTATATCGGTGACATAATGTTGTGTGCATCGTGATGTGGCGCTTTGGAGTTCGATCAAGTTTTATCGACGGACTCCAAATCTGTCAGCGCTCCACATCATAATTTATATCGGTGACATAATGTTGTGTGCATCGTGATGTGGCGCTTTGGAGTTCGATCAAGTTTTATCGACGGACTCCAAATCTGTCAGCGTTCCACATCATAATTTATATCCGTGACATAATGTTATGTGCATCTTGATGTGGCGCTTTGGAGTTCGATCAAGTTTTATCGACGGACTCCAAATCTGTCAGCGCTCCACATCATAATTTATATCCGTGACATAATGTTGTGTGCATCGTGATGTGGCGCTTTGGAGTTCGATCAAGTTTTATCGACGGACTCCAAATCTGTTAGGGTTCCACAACGAAATATTTTTGCGTGGGATATTTGTATGTGCATGGTGATGTGGCGCTTTGGAGTTCTGGACGGACTTGAAGGCCCAAGACTCCGCCTTTACTTAATTGACTTATGCTCCTGAAACCTAAGAGTAAGTAGCACGTTAACACCTTGCCCCAGAAACATGGGGGCGAACCGTGGAAAAAAGGCTCTCAGCAACGCTATTGCGAAGAAGAAAGAACAGAAGGTAGTGAAATGTGTGGTCCGCGATTGTGATGTGCCGAAAAGTATTGCACCGCAGATCCAATGCAACACGTGCCAGGGCTACTTTCATTTCGCGTGTTCTAGCGATGAGGATCTTGGAGTAAAATGCAAGCAGTGTGGTCCTCGGCCTGGGAAGTGCGTTTATTGCAAGAAAAGCGCGAGCATTCTGACTTGTAGTGTTTGTGGAGGTGGTTTCCATCCTTCCTAACAGCGAAAATTCGGGGCTGCCGATTGTGGTATGCTCACAAATCAAAAGAACTGTGGGCGCAAGGAGTGCGAGCAGCGATCAGAGTGTACTGCTAGTGAAGTGGCGGAAGATGCCACCGAGGCCACCGTTAAAACGCTGGCCTCAATTGACGCTCCCCGCGCGTTGGCGGGCCTGGCCAAGGAAGCGCAGAGTTCTCGAAGAAAGTCCTTGGACTGGCCCACTAGCGCGCTGAAGACCGGCGACGCTGGTGAGCACATTTTTGAAAGTGGTCCAATAATTGACCTTGTAATGAGTTTTTAGTTCTATTTATGTTTCTCGTCCTACTTGTGTAAACGTGCTTGGTTTTGGTGTTCTATGAATTAGGTGGGCTCGCCACGGCTCCGCCGTCACCCCCACCGCCAGCACCAGATGAGTCGTGCTTCATATGCGAGAAGGACGATGGTCGTGGTGTCCACAGGTGCTCGCACTGCAATGCTAGCAACCATAACGTGTGCATGGTAGCCAAAGGCATTGAAGAGGTGAACAATTGTGGTAGACCGGCGTGCATGGCGAAGCGCACGGTCTACCCAACCTCCCAATCCGAGAGAGATGCTCTGAACCTCGCAAAACATGGTGCCATGCTGCTGGAAGGCGCGCTCGAGAAGAGTTTGCCGTTGCTTGCGGTGCCGTCGGCGTCGGATCCCCCGCCCCTTGTTGAAGCGGCCACACCCGAGGGCGTTCGGGGGGGTGTAGAGGGGCCGTCGGGAGGGGCGGAGCAACCCGCGCATGCTCCCGCCCCCACCAGCACGGAGGTGCCCGCACCCGACACCGCAGGGCTGGTAGTGAACGCGCCGTCGGGAGGGACGGCTCAACCCGCGGATGCTCCCGCCCCCACGAGCACGGAGGTGCCCGCACCCAAGACCGCGGGGATGGTACCGGACGCGCCGTCGGGATCGGCGGAGCAACCCGCGGACACTCCGGCACCTGCCTTGTCCATGCTCTCGGAGTTCTCGGCATCGGCTCCCCCACCCCTTGAAGCGGCCACACCCGAGGGCGTTCGGGGGGGTGTAGAGGGGCCGTCGGGAGGGGCGGAGCAACCCGCGCATGCTCCCGCCCCCACGAGCACGGAGGTGCCCGCACCCAAGACCGCGGGGGTGGTACCGGACGCGCCGTCGGGATCGGCGGAGGAACCCGCGGGGGGTGTAGAGGGGCCGTCGGGAGGGGCGGAGCAACCCGCGGATGCTCCCGCCCCCACGAGCACGGAGGTGCCCGCACCCGAGACCGCGGGGGTGGTACCGGACGCGCCGTTGGGATCGGCGGAGCAACCCACGAACATTCCCGCACATGCATTGCCCGTAGGTGGCCATCAGGGGAAGCCTCGGTGGCAGGACCTCGATCTGCCGCAACGTCTTCGTTCGTACAACAAGTACATTGACTTTAGGCCGCGGTATGTGTATGGCGACGGCTTTGGTGGGAAGGAGGGATACGCCGAGAAATCGAACGGGAAATTCTCGTACGGCGGAGTGGTGTTTCACCAGGGTCACTCGGGGGGTATGTGGTAGGCTCAATCCTGCACATAAAGAATAAAGGGTGGTTTGTCCATTGCGGGGGGCCAATCGATGGGCCGAACGCCGACCCGGAGATGTTTCACACCTTCCGCATGAACAAGCTGAACGTGGGCCCCTCGGACAAAGCCCGAGGGGAGGCTTACTTCCGTGACAATGACAAGATCGACGAAGTGTTCCAGGTCCTCAGGCAGGAAGTTTGTGCCACAACAGATTGCGGTGGAAAAAGCAAAGGGCTTGCAGGAGGGCGTGTCGGTGACGGCCCCGTTGAGGCAGGTGAATACTGCGGACCGGCTGGAGTTAGGGGGGAGCGTTACCCGTGACGACTACCTCTTCGTGGACAAGGACGCGGCATCGGTTGCCGCTAGCGGTGGTGGCGCGGGTTCCGAGGGGGATACGGTCACAGAGGATGCACCGCCTGAGACAATTGCGTCTAAAGGGGCCTCAGGAAGGAAGCGCATGAGGTCGGATTTGGCTGACGGCTACACCTTGCAGAAGCGGGTTGCCGCGCCTGCGCACCTGGCCGTTCCACACCGAAGGGGGAGCCAAGCACCGAGCGACGTGTCGGGTAGGGCACTTGATGCGGGCACGGGGAAAGGCACGGGGAAAGCTGGAGGTGGTCGTTCTCGAGGCCGGAGGTCAAGTGTCGGCAGTGGGGTGCTGTCACTATCACAGGCGGCGCAGGTGGATGTAGAGGAAGGAAGAAGTGGACCTGTGCAGGTGGGCGTGACGAGCGAACAGTTGGAGGAGCTGTTGAGGAAGCAGGGAGAGGAGTTTGGTCGGAGTTTGGAAGCGTTGGAGCAGAGACAGCAGAGCGCACTGGACCGGCGCTTAGAGCTGGAGCGCGCTAGTTTGGAGACGCTCGTCGTGCCGCAAGTGCCGGCCTCCGAGGAACCGCGACCGGCACCTGTGGCGTCGGCGACGCCCACGGCGGAGCAAGGGACGGTGGGTGAGATCTCAGGTCTGGAAGCAGTTCGTCAGGGCGTCCCGCAGGCCCAGCAGCAGGAGGAACTCCTCCTGGCCCAGCAACTGCAGCAACTCCCACAGTCACAGTCTCAGGTTCATCAGGTGTTGCAGCCCCAGCAGTTTCAGCAGGTGCTGCCGCCTCAGCAGCTTCAACAGCCGCAGCAGCCCTTGCAGCTGCAGCAACTCCCGCAGCCCCTGTCTCAGCTTCAACAGGTGCTGCCGCCCCAGCAGCTTCAACAGCCGCAGCAGCCCCTGCAGCTGCAGCAACTCCCGCAGCCCCAGTCTCACCTTCTACAGGTGCTGCCGCCCCAGCAGCTTCAACAGCCGCAGCAGCCCCTGCAGCTGCAGCAACTCCCGCAGCCCCAGTCTCAGCTTCAACAGGTGCAGCTACCCCAGCAGCTTCAACCGATGCAGCATCTCCAGCAGCTTCAACCGGTGCTGCAGCCCCAGCAGCTTCAACCGGTGCAGCAGCCTCAGCAGCTGCAACAGCTGCAACAACTCCGGCAATCAGCAATCCAACTCCAGCAGCAGCTCTCGCAGCTTCAGCAATCCTACCAGCTGCAACCACAATTGCTCGCGCAACCCCAGCTATTCGCGCAACCCCAGCTATTCGCGCAACCACCGCAACTCCTCGCGCAACCGCCGCAGCTCGCCCAACCACAGCAGCTCGCCCAACCAGCACAGCAGCTTTTCACCCTGACCGCGGATCAATTGCAGGACCTTGCTCGTGGGGCTTCACGCTCACGTGTTTCCTTGGAAGAGCTGTTCGACAGGCGCTAGCTTAGAAATCGTTTGCCTAACTAAAAGTGCTATTGAGCTGTCCCGAGAGCCGCATCTTGGTGCTTCGTGCTACAGTAAGCTGCAATTTTTGCATAACTCTAATAATCTGACACCACGGTAATCATGTCACTTGCAAGTATTCATACATTAGATTGTGTATGAACATTGGAATATAAGCATGGAAATGCACTTGCATATTGAATTGCTCTTTATTTTCAAAACATCGGCCGTGTGCATGACACGGCAACCATCCTGATATTTGCAGTGAACAAATTGGTCCCGCGCGGCTCCTGCAAAACCCAAAATATCAAAATATTGCATTATTTTGTTTATACGAACCTTCTCCGATGTTCTCCAAAAATATTAAATCATATAATATAATATCCCGCTTGTTATTGGCCTTGTAGCGACACATTCATATGCCGCGCATGCATGCCAAGTGCAAAATTCGATTTCCTGTTGTTTGCAGTGACCAAAATGGCCCCGCACGACTACTCCAAAACCCTAAACGTCAAAATTTCATATTTTTGAGTTTGTCCAAACCTTCTCCAAACTTCTCCAAAAATATCAAACCGTGTAATATCATCATTCCCCGAAATTGTGCACTTTATAGCGGACCCGCATACGCCGAACCCCCTCTCACAACTAATATTTCACCCACACCACCCCGCCAGCAACCCTAAAACCCTAAAATATTGGACATGCAACTTTTTACTGCCTACTACTATCATGTTGCACCTTCCCAAACCTTGTAATGGCCTTTTATAAACTTATTAATGTGTCGCGCAAGCATTCCATGTGCACAACTTGATTCCCTGGTATTTGCAGTAAACGAAATGGCCCCGCACGGCTACTCCAAAACCCGAAATGTCAAAATTTCACATTTTTGAGTTTGTCCAAACCTTCTCCAAACTTCTCCAACCTTCTAACACTTCTAAATGTCATTTTTTCGAAAATTCGTCAAATTATGCATAAACGTACCACCCACGCGTGCCACATGCCCCAGCTAGAAGCACATCCGTGCATGGGCGCTGCCTAGGCATCTAAGAGACATATAAACAGGCTAGGCGGGCTAGTCCCGCTCTACGGTCTTTGTACATCAGGGCAAGCATCTACAAGCCGCGACGTGATTGCGGAATGGCGGCGGCGGAGTTCTCGATTGCAGAAGTCCTCGAGCGCCACGAAAACGATGAATCAGCCAATGCCCACGCGGTGCCAAAGCCAAAAGCGGCCTGGCACCACCAGAGCGAATGCGTCGCTGAAGAGGGGATAGGGAGGTGGAAGGTGGAAAATGCGGTGAGGGAACGTGATCGAGACTCGGAGTGAAAAAAAAAATCCCCAAAAAATATTTTCCGGCTCGCCGGCGGCCAAAATCGATGGTTTTTGGATTGAAAAGGCCATTTTGAGTGCGCGGGTGCTAGAGGATTTCCCGTCGGTGTCCGAATCGCGTGTTTGAACTTCGTGGGACCTTCCAAGGACCATCACGGGTCACTTAGTGGAAGAAATGATGAGAAACTTTTGTTTGGGGTGCTCGCCGGGGGCCAAAATGGCCGTTTCTGGGGCCTGAGCAGGCCATTTTGCGTGCGCGGGGCTATAGGATTTCAGTTAGGTATCCGAATCGCGCGTTTGAACTTTGTGGGACCTTTCAAGGACCATCACGAACTACTTAGTGGAAGAAATGATGAGAAATTTATAATACAATATGTGTATACCTCTTTTATCAAGACACACTTTACCGTTCTGATTCCGTAACCCTTAACTCAGGGGTTATCTCTCCAGTTAGATATATATTACCTCAGCACTATATATCTGCCAGGTTTGGCCCCACTTGCGCTTTATTTAGCCACTGCGAGATTGCCACCATGAGTGGCTAAGCTTGGACGCCTGGGATGGAGTGAGGCGCTCCGCGCGTGAGAGTGCCGGCAGTCACGGGTATGGCCTAAATTTTATGGGTTGATTTACGGCACGCCGCACCGGTTGGAGAACGATTTTCTTACGGGGCTTAACGTTGGACTGGTTTACGTTTTCTGGTTGGATCCCACACCGTTGCGCATTGGCCGCCGCTACCACACGACTTCCCGGGATTATTTGATCTCTCACGGCTGCCGCATCGGCGACCCGCGCGTTTCTTGGCCGCCCGACACTGCCGCACATCTCGCGTTTCAATGCCTCACTCCGCCCCTTCAGTCCTTCTCACGATGGTTGCTTCTACTCGAGCCACCGCTAGCATGGCGAACCGCCGACGCGCACTAGCCACGATTTTTGATTCAGCAGCTGCGAGACACGCCAACACTCCAGCCACACCGCCGGCAGCTCAGCCGGCTGCCAATTTGGCAGGTGCTGCGTTCCTGGCCTCGGTACGCACACTCCAACGGGAGCACTTCGACATGAAGGTCTCCAAGTCCGTTCGCCAAAAGTTGTTCGAGGACAAGAACGGGCGATTTTCCGGGACTGAGTGCCACGCGTCCGCGCTCTTCGCCAGGATGGTCTCTACACTACAGACGGCATTTGTCACGGAGGACATTGGTTTTGCACCCCTTTTCCTGCTGGACGATGCTACCCTTCCCGTCCGCGTGGAGGCCAATGCCTTATTGTTCTCCACGCTCGAGCTCATGGTTGACCCCGCGTCGCCGGCAGCGGACTGGATGGACTCCTCGCACTCCACGTTCCCGAACGACGGTAAGCGGGTGCTTCTCGAGTTTGCCCGCCGCATGATCCCCGCGGGTGACCCCTTTCAGGGCCAGGCAGACATGTTGGGCATCCGCGTCTCTGCGGGCGTGGACCCGCATGACAAGATCAGCGACTTCAACGCCGCTCTGAAGGCTGCGAGGACGCGCGGGAGCCGTCGCAAAAAGTTCGGCAAGAAAATGCATAATCGATCTAAATGGAGGTTTTATGATGTTTGGAGAGTTACTAGGCCTTATTAGGGCAATAATAAGACCCCGTGAGGAAAATTTTTGGTTTTTTGGGGGTGCTCGCCGGGGGCCAAAAACGCTGTTTTCGGGCCATTTTGAGTGGGCGGGGGCTAGAGGATTTCAGTTAGGTGACCAAATCGCGCGTTTGAAGTTCGTGGGACCTTTCAAGGACCATCACGGGCAACTTAGTGGAAGAAATGATGAGAATATTTTTTTGGGTGCTCGCCGGGGGCCAAAATGGCTGTTTCTGGGGCCTGAGCGGGCCATTTTGCGTGCGCGGGGGCTAGAGGATTTCAGTTAGGTGACCAAATCACGCGTTTGAAGTTCGTGGGACCTTTCAAGGACCATCACGAACTACTTAGTGGAAGAAATGATGAGAAATTTTAATTTGGGTGCTCGCCGGGGGCCAAAATGGCCGTTTCTGGGGCCTGAGCAGGCCATTTAGGCCTGATGGAACTGGTGTCACAGGCGGAGGACGTGACAGCAAGTCAGGAAATACTGCGGGAGATCGCTGACGTGAAAGCAAAGCTGCAACTTGCTAAACTGAAGCGAGAGTTGGCAGAGCTAGAAACACAGCCTGAACCCGAACCACCTGTCGTCGCCCATGCGAAACCCGCCGAATCCGCGGCGACGATTGCTGCCGAATCCGCGCCGACGATTGCTGCCGAGACTGCGCCGCCGATTGCTGCCGATACTGCGCCGCCGGTAGCGTCTGAGCCTCCCGTGGCTGGTATGGGCTTTGGCGTGGCTCCGATGCCGGCGGCGTGGTATCAGACTGGGAACCCCTTTCTTTCTCAGGGACCGGCTGGCAACAACCCTCTGGTTCAGCTTGCGCAGTTGCAAGGATTGGGGCTTGGACAGCAATATGCGAGCCCCTTTCTGGGGGGAAGCATGAACAGCCTGATGTTGCAGGCGCAACCGCACGGGGTGGAGCCAACCATGTCTGTCACCATGTCTGTGAACCAGGTGCAACTGTTGCGTGCTGCTATGCTGGGCGGCAACCAAGGAGGTGGCCAGCCTAATCTAAGCCATGCGAGCCTGAATTTTGATGAGTTTTGCAATGTGCTGGGGCCACACTTTGGGCGGCGGTAGGTAGGACATAATGTGTTTGTTACGTATTGTTAATGTTATTTTAGAGCATTGCTAGTGTTGGTGTGCTTTCATGCTTGCAATATTTATGCACATGGTTGCATGCATGCATGGTGTGCTTTCATGCTTGCATTCATTCTTGCAATATATTGTGGCATGTTGATAACTTTCTACATGTTATAATTGCCGAACACCACGGTTCGAACGTGCACACACTTGATTCCGACGTTATTATGAATAATTCCCTCTAGCACCCGCGCACTGAAAATGGCCTGTCCAGGCCCCAGAAACAGCCATTTTCGCCCCCGGCGAGCACCCAAATAAAATTTTCTCATTATTTCTTCGACAAAGTGTTTAGTGAGGGTCCCCAAAAGATCCCACGAACTTCAAACACGCGATCCCGATCTTATATCCAATTCCTCTAGCACCCGCGCACTCAAAATGGCCTGTCCAGGCCCCAGAAACAGCCATTTTGGCCCCCGGCGAGCACCCAAATTAAAATTTCTCATCATTTCTTCCACTAAGTAGTTCGTGATGGTCCTTGAAAGGTCCCACGAACTTCAAACGCGTGATTTGGTCACCTAACTGAAATCCTCTAGCCCCCGCGCACGCAAAATGGCCCGCTCAGGCCCCAGAAACAGCCATTTTGGCCCCCGGCGAGCACCCAAAAAAAATATTCTCATCATTTCTTCCACTAAGTTGCCCGTGATGGTCCTTGAAAGGTCCCACGAACTTCAAACGCGCGATTTGGTCACCTAACTGAAATCCTCTAGCCCCCGCCCACTCAAAATGGCCCGAAAACAGCGTTTTTGGCCCCCGGCGAGCACCCCCCCCCAAAAAAACCAAAAATTTTCCTCACGGGGTCTTATTATTGCCCTAATAAGGCCTAGTAACTCTCCAAACATCATAAAACCTCCATTTAGATCGATTATGCATTTTCTTGCCGAACTTTTTGCGACGGCTCCCGCGCGTCCTCGCAGCCTTCAGAGCGGCGTTGAAGTCGCTGATCTTGTCATGCGGGTCCACGCCCGCAGAGACGCGGATGCCCAACATGTCTGCCTGGCCCTGAAAGGGGTCACCCGCGGGGATCATGCGGCGGGCAAACTCGAGAAGCACCCGCTTACCGTCGTTCGGGAACGTGGAGTGCGAGGAGTCCATCCAGTCCGCTGCCGGCGACGCGGGGTCAACCATGAGCTCGAGCGTGGAGAACAATAAGGCATTGGCCTCCACGCGGACGGGAAGGGTAGCATCGTCCAGCAGGAAAAGGGGTGCAAAACCAATGTCCTCCGTGACAAATGCCGTCTGTAGTGTAGAGACCATCCTGGCGAAGAGCGCGGACGCGTGGCACTCAGTCCCGGAAAATCGCCCGTTCTTGTCCTCGAACAACTTTTGGCGAACGGACTTGGAGACCTTCATGTCGAAGTGCTCCCGTTGGAGTGTGCGTACCGAGGCCAGGAACGCAGCACCTGCCAAATTGGCAGCCGGCTGAGCTGCCGGCGGTGTGGCTGGAGTGTTGGCGTGTCTCGCAGCTGCTGAATCAAAAATCGTGGCTAGTGCGCGTCGGCGGTTCGCCATGCTAGCGGTGGCTCGAGTAGAAGCAACCATCGTGAGAAGGACTGAAGGGGCGGAGTGAGGCATTGAAACGCGAGATGTGCGGCAGTGTCGGGCGGCCAAGAAACGCGCGGGTCGCCGATGCGGCAGCCGTGAGAGATCAAATAATCCCGGGAAGTCGTGTGGTAGCGGCGGCCAATACGCAACGGTGTGGGATCCAACCAGAAAACGTAAACCAGTCCAACGTTAAGCCCCGTAAGAAAATCGTTCTCCAACCGGTGCGGCGTGCCGTAAATCAACCCATAAAATTTAGGCCATACCCGTGACTGCCGGCACTCTCACGCGCGGAGCGCCTCACTCCATCCCAGGCGTCCGAGCTTAGCCACTCATGGTGGCAATCTCGCAGTCGCTAAATAAAGCGCTAGTGGGGCCAAAACCTGGCAGATATATAGTGCTGAGGTAATATATATCTAACTGGAGAGATAACCCCTGAGTTAAGGGTTACGGAATCAGAACGGTAAAGTGTGTCTTGATAAAAGAGGTATACACATAAATACTAACGGGTGTTTCCCGTCTACTGGTGACGGTCACCCAGCCTACTATAGGAAGTGACAGGTGACAGTCTTCACTGTCGGTGTGTCACATCCAGCACGAACAGCGGCCATACGTGCACGCTGACGTTTAGTGGACATGACAGCTCCAGCCAACTGTCTGCAGAATTCTGCGAACCCCAAGATAGGGTTCCCAAGCGAAACGGTATCTTCTCGAAAAATCAAGCGAATTGGACGATCGAAAGGTCAAATTGGGTTTTTGACGAGGAAAACGGTGGTGACGTCAAAAATGCCGTACGGTAAAGCGGTCCCCCGGCAGCAGAGGCGCTGCTGGCCAGAGTGTAGAAGGATTCTTATAAAAAAATGACGGAGTGCACCAAAATGCACGAAAGCTGACGGAGACGGTGCGCGGGATACCAATCACAGTCGGTTGGCAAGCCACGAAAGACGGAAGCGGCAAAAAGAACGGAGACGGAAAGGGACTCGCCGCTTTTTACGGTGCGGATCAAGCCGCGATAGCTGTGATGTCAACAGCTGACGGAAACGGTGCGCGGATTCCCAGTCACAGTCGGTAGGGTAAACCACGGTTAACGGAAGCGGCAAAGGGAACGGAGACGGAAAAATTGCCGCTGATACGGTTCGTAGTTGAATTATGCTGCGATGTTGACGGTAAAAAAAACGGTGTTGACGGTTTGTAGAATCGGGCGAACCGAAGCGAGCCGAACCAACCGGAATCACCACTCACGTGAAGTGGGACCCATAACCTGATAGAACAGGTGAAAATAGGTATATATTTGTGTGAATATATATATAACTATTTCACTGCAACAGGAACTCAGAAGGCAGTGATGGGGAAACCGGTGATAACAAAACTGATAGAAGGATTACGGGAGTGAGCTTTCTAGCAGGTGAGTGTCATACGGTGACACACGACCAGTGACACACGCAGCAAGGGGTGATACTAGGAGAAGCTGGACCCCCATACAGTGGGGGGGGATTTCAGCTTCCCCGTGATCCCGGTGCGATGTGACAATTTCTTGTGTCTATGTGCTTACTTAACTTAACTTTGCATACATATCGTTCTTGCATGGACAAACACAACAATATATTGTTTGTTGGGATAGGATAACTAAAACCCAAAATCTGATACCCATGGGTGTTATGGGTTGTTCCGCAATATAATGATAAATTATCATTATAGGGGCCTATAATGATAATTATCGACCGACGTGTCCCAAAAAATGCGGCATCTTCTGACGTCGGACTAGCGAAAGAATTGGCTGCCGAAATTTGCGTGAAACTAACTATTTGGTCGAGAATTTCGGAGGACCGTTTGTAATTCAATTGGTCCAGCTCTCTTCTGGGAAAGTCGAGACTCGGGGTGCAGTAGAGCTGCCCAACTTAAACTGGTCCGTTCATTTTTAACAATGGCAATTTTCCGAATCCGACAGTCCATATACGATTCCAGAGAAAATACGATACATTCCTTCTCATTCCTTTGTTGTTCCCCAGATATCTCTTCGGACCTTCCGATGTTCCCGATCTGAAAACATTGGACGGCTCAACTTTAGTTGGGCACCCCTAGGGTGCAGCGCAGGCGAGGGGCGCGGGATACAGCACATTCATTCCATATTTTAGAAGGAAATTTCGTATAAATGTACGGAGTGTCATTTGACCGTCACATCACAGTAAGTCGAGCTGTTCGCTTTTAACAGTGTGGTTTACATGGTAAAGGCGAATTACCCGGAAAACGTCGTGTTTGCGCTTTTGCGACCATGACAGCGCATCCGAAGGATGAAGCAGGATATGGTACCGACCAATTAGGACCTTCCGAGTCGACGTACGGTAAGCTTTTTTCCCCATTCGCACCTGACACGTAGGACTGCGGGGATGGGCGCTTAAGCGGATGATGCCGCGGGGCCAGAAACAAGGTAAAATCAACCTGATGCTTAAAAAGCTTACCGTAGGTACTCTTTATATGTGATATATATATGGTATATGTATGCCCTGTGGGCAAGTGCTGTGCGCATGCGCTCTCTTTTTGATGCATGGGTTTGGGTACGGAATGCCTTTGGGTTTGGGTTTGCGGAGAGCGCTGAAATCTGCAGCCAAACGTTTTGTGTATATGAAACCTATATGAAACGTATCGTATGCCTTGTACTATGCTTGCTTAACGGACTTTAAGCAAGCACGGTACTATGGTCGCGTCAAGGAATGTATATGTACCATTCCTTGACGCGGCCATCAAGGGAAGTCGCGTAGCTCCCAAGTACTGTTCATCCGCTCAAGCGACAGGAACAAACCTGGGGGCCTAGAAACACCCTTGCATACTATGCGTGATACAGGGCGCGTGAACACACGTTTATGATCACGTGTGTTCGTGCGGTGGGTTGTGCGGATGGCTACCCCTCCCGTGATCATCTTCGCGCAAATGAGCCGAAGATGATCTCGCGAAGGTAGACATGCGTTTGCAAGTGTAGTATGTATGCATATATGCAATTGTGATATGCTGCATGGTATGCAGTGCAATGATATGTGATAAAAAATACACCGCTGCTGCTGACCCAGGTCCGCCGCAGCGGTGTATTTTGAGCTGAAACTTAAGCCGAAAGTGATTAAGAAACAGTTTCGAACTTCCCAACACCGATGCATTTGCGTCCGATGACTGTGTACGTGTAATTGAACCGTCAGATCGAAAATAGTTTTATACACAGTGTCTCACGAAAATTTCGAGTCATCGTCGTCATCGAAAATTCCAGTTTGATTAGGTCATGAATGTGATGTACGGGAGGGCGGGCGGGCGCGGGCAGGGCGGGACCGGATGCAGCAACATTATATAAATGCAAAATCCGAAAATTCGCACCTCTGATGAAAACAAACGTTTTTCATCTTTCTTTTGTAACACACAACTTTTAGCGTAGGAATTCCTCTCACCTGACTGTGACACAGAACCCCAATTCCCTGCATAAAGCAGTCGAGTGAGGAACCGGAACCGGCAGTCGATACAGTAGTAATGATAAGATTTCTCACCTTTTAAGAACATATTCAGAAAAAACGCAGAATATCTACGAGCTCTGAAACTCCTTGCTGTGTCGCGAGCTTGAACTTCGACTAAACAGCATCCCTTTTCCCAAACGGCGTTTCAGGAAGATTCACGTTTCACTTTCAGACGTTGCTATGGACTCTGAAATAGAAATCGTTGGTGAGACAGACGATGTTGAGATTCGCACGCAAGGCAAAAAGCGGAAGTATGCGTTCCCAACCGCAGAGAATGGTCCGCTTGAATGGCGAGATAGCGTACCAATAGACTTAACGCAAGAGGCGGCCTCGAGTGGCCGGAATCATTTTGACCTAAGTATCGAAGGGTATACATCTTCGCCCCCAGAAGTATCCTGCGATGTATTTTTGACACCGCTGCAGAACATGTATCCAATGAAAAACCTGTTGAGCTCGTTTGAAGGGCATCCGGTGTGTAAGCGCTATATGATTCCCTGACACCGCGACCGCGACAACGCTATTTGTTTTGCAGAGATGATGAAGTCTGCGTTATCAATGACTCTGAACCCCTTCGACAATCAACAACCCCTTCGACAGACAACAATCAACCTCAGAGCAAGCGCGAGGTCATGGATCGACTGCGCTGGTGCGTCAGCTTTGTAGTCCGCACTTGTTTTCAAGTACTTATTCATTGTCTTTGAACCTCAGTCTGACGTCTGGTTGGTTTTTCAGCATGTTCCCCGATATGTGTTCGGATTATGCCCTTTCTCGTTTTGCCGATCTCCGCAATAAGTTCGGGGGACACGAGAACGCGAAACCTACGACGTACCAGACAATCTACACTTCCATCGTAGATGAGTTTCTTAACAAAGGCTACGAGAAACAAGCGAGCAAAGCGGGGCCCTCTACAGGTAAAGGATGAGATGAACGTTTCCGATAAGCACTTTCCCCACAAATAGGTTGCCACCCCAATATATGGTTAACTTATTGCTCGTGTACGATGATAAGTGACGATGTGGCAGTTTTCTATGTGTACACCCAATATAATATTCTCTGCCTCAGTTTCAAGGCTCGAAAGACGCCTGTACTATGCCTTCAGTACTATGCATTCGTGCTGATTAAATACGGGAGTCCCGTTGGGGGCTTGAGCGGACGCGTCGCGAGCGGCTGATATTCACTCACCTGATATTCACTCACTCCTGGCAGTTGCGGTCGCGACGTTCAATTTCGACAACATAAACCCATATGAGTTGCGGCCAGGTTCGCCAGCAGTCGACAAGCACTATCAAGAAGCTTGTGAACTGCAGGTCCGGGAGTGCGGTCCAACCCTAACTTCCTGCCTTCGTCGACCGATCTTTCTGCCATCGTTTCCCCAACTCTTTCGCTCTTATGCGGAATTGCATTCCCCTTACTGTATGTTTTGCTTTCCCGGCAGCTTTCTAATGAGTTCCGAACAGTGGATGTCCGCGATATCCGGAATTGTCTTGAGGGTCACAACAAGGTATGTATGCCATTCTGGACGAGTGCATGTATTGCCGAAGTATCAGCTTGTTCGGCACTTCCAATCTCCTACGCAAATAGGCCGACGCGTCTAAATGACTCTGCCGTGGCACTTTCCCAGCGGTACGGACCGGCGAAGAAAGCTCTGCTTGCAGAGTTTGAAACCGCACAACTGCACCCTAAGGTGACACCTTTCTCCTCTCGCTCCTCCTCCGCCGGTCCGCAGCACACTCCCCTTCCCGCCGATGACTTGACTCGCTTGAAGCTGATGTCATAGCACACTGACAACTCTGCAGTCTTTTTCTGCGACTATTGGAAAATGTAGGCCTTCGAAAGGCGGTTAAATGCCAGCCAGCTCCGTGAGTCATCCCCGCATTGTAGCATCCCCTTTCATTGTCTTGCATCTGCACGACCCACACGATGAGGTGCCGTGACTCCTCGCGATGCGCAGCCACAGCCCACATGTTATCAGTGTGGCATCAATAGCGTCCAGGACTGAGACCTCGAGGCCGCCGTGTTCACAGGAGAGCCAGGCCAAAGGGAAAGGGGCTGCAAAGGGCTCCGCGAGCAACAAAGGCAAGGGGAAGATGCAAGCGCCGGTGGCAAGTCAAGCAGAGGGCACTCCGTGGGCAGGCCTTCTGCAGCCTTTCCTGCAGAAAGGCCGCAAGGTGAGTGCCGCAGCCCCGCTCCTCGGAGGTGCCACGTCACGACTCTTGCGCGCAGAAAGGCCGCAAGGTGAGTGCCGCAGCCCCGCTCCTCGGAGATGCCACGTCACGACTCTTGCGCGCAGAAAGGCCACCCAGTAGGGCCCGCCGACGCTTTCTTCACAGAGCCCGCGTACTGCTTCCCGCCGGCGCTTTGTGCAGAGCGGCCGCCCAATACTTTCCGTAGAGCACCAAAGAGTTTTGCAGCTCTTTTGGGGGTCGCTGGGTGATTCCCCCGGACGCCTTCCTGGGAGCGGCTGTCTAGCAATTGCTGCAGATGCCATTCCAAGGGCCGCTGCCTACTACACCGGGGGAGCTTTTTGGGTGGGCTGTTTCCAGGTGCGTGCATTGAAAACCCAGTGTTGCAAGAGGTTCATGGCGGAGTTCGACGCTGTCCAAGCACTCGAAGATCGGCAGCAGCACGAGATGGAGCTGAAGAAGCGGCTTGAGGCCGCAGATGAGGAGGCTGTCCAATCTGGCACGGCCATTGACTGTGGGTGCTGCTGCTGTAGTTATGCCTTCGATTCGATGATTCAGGTGCTCCACCCGGCCACCTCTCAAGAGCTCCAAGAATGCAGCAGGTTGGACCACTTGAGGATGCCACACATACCCGCACTCATTCCTTCTGGTGCACGCCAGAAATTGCACCGACATGGACTATATATATACTGTATTATATATGGACTATAGTATAGTATAGTATAGTATACTAGACTATACTATGCTATATATTGGTGCACCGGAACCTGCTGACGTGGACTGCTGAAGGCGCGTGTGGCGGAGCCCGGGGCGCGTGGCAGTGCACGGAAGGGCACCTGTTCTGCGTCGCGTGCGTGCAGCGCTACGTGGAGGAGTCCGTGTTCGGGAACAACTCCAACACCAGCGCCCTGCCCTGCATGGACACCACATCGTGTAAGGCGTGCTTCCCGGTGTCAGAGGTGTGTGAACCGCTGCCCGTGCCGTGCCTGTGTAAATGCCAGCGTTCCCATCTTTTGGGACAGTTCACTCCCTCGAGCCGGCCCCTCTGATTCCCGACCTCCACAGAGCACGCCGGACGGGAATCCCACAGAGCACGCCGGATGGGGCTCGCGAGGGACCCCACCCCAAGTGCAAAAGAGCGGTGACAGTCGCGTTCATTCCACAACCCAGAGCCATCAGAGCCGTCCGCTTTGCCATCTGAATGCATCAAGGGAAAAAAACGCTTTGGCCTTTGGATTTCCATGCAAATCCATGGCCTACGCCAAAGGGGTTGCTTGCACCTATTGCTGTCACCACGCTGCTGTCTGCTGGCGACTGCGCAGCATGTCCGATGCCCTTGTGCCGTCCCGTGCAAGGTGAGCCACGCCGTGCAAAGTGCAGTACGGAAATTGAACCGCTGCTGTGCTTTAAGCGGCCGCAGCCGTCCGATGTCCGAAGCGGCGCATGATCGGGCGTCGACGGACGGAGCGCGAGGCAGGTGAGGCGCGCGCTCCCCCACAACCTGTTGGTCAAGTACGAGCAGCGGCAGCAGGAGGATGCCTTGATGACTGCGGATCTCGGACTGGTGCGTCTCGCCCCATGGCCGGGTTGACCTCGCTCAAGCAGAGCCAGCGGCGGCAATCTTTATGGTGGCTGCGCATAGACGAATGTTCTGGGCGAGGCGCTCATGGGACGGTGCTGACCATCTGATAGGGCGGATAGCGCAGGTCAAGTGCCCCTTCTGCGGCCTGGCGGTGGACCTGCCCGAGGAGGAGAGAATCCTGAAGTGCCCGCGGGAATCCTGCCTCAGAGAGTCATGCCGCCTGGTGGGTACACTCCCTCCGTCGTGTATCCAGCGCCCTTTGTGGTGTAGTTGCAGAAGTTCATGTCAGACATGTTGGTGCGTGCTCTTGCCACAGTGGGTGTCACGCCGCCTGCCTAGACCGCATGGAATCGCTTGCAATACATAGCTGTGATGCACGACTGCCAGCCGCACATCAACACGTGGAGCGTACTGACAAGTTGTGCAATCTGGCCCAGTGCCGGGAGGCGCCGCATATTCCATTTCGCTGCTCCGAGGTGGAGAAGAAGGATGCCGTGGCGGTGCGCCTAACCGTCGAGGAGAAGATGACGCAAGCGCGCCTACGCACCTGCCCCAAATGCCAAGTGTCCTTGTACAAAAATGAGGGCTGCAACAAGGTCAGCTCCTGGGATGAGGCCCCTCGTAACCGCTCACCCCACAAATGCTCTGAGCCCAGCCGCTCACCCCACAAATGCTCTGAGCCCAGCCGCT
>LGRX02010026.1:0-12764 GCA_001247695.2 Cymbomonas tetramitiformis | reverse complement strand
CCGCTCACCCCACAAATGCTCTGAGCCCAGCCGCTCACACCACAAATGCTCTGAGCCCAGCCGCTCAGCACACTTGACTTACCCGCTTGTAGTGTTCCGGGATGTGCCGCCAGCGGATTTTTGGTTGTGGCAAGGCCGAGCACACTGCGCCGCCCTCCGTGGCGCATTTGTGTGCGCCCTCGCTCGCTCCCTGTGCATCTGTGCCCTGAAGCGCGCGTCCATGTGTGGAGTTCTCGCCGCAGATCACGTGCAGATGCGGTACGCTCATCTGCTACATCTGCAAGGAGCTCATAACCAAGCAAGTGGGGTACAACCACTTCTGTCAACATCCCCGCGAGCCCGGCCAGGCGTGCCCGAAGAAATGCAGGAAGTGCAGCCTGTGGACAACCACCGAGGTGAACCCCTCCCCGCTTCGCCTTCCTACCTGCTGCGGTGGAAACTTCGATGCCTCCCGCGGGCACTTCTCCGCAGGTCCCCGCATGCGGTGCTGCCTCCATGCATGACTGCATCCATTGGCGTGCGCACGTCATATATCATATGCATGTTCTTCCCGAGGCGTCCTCGGAAACTCGTGCAACGTGTGACTCGGCGATTGACTCCAGGGCGAGAAAGTGACTTGATTTTGATGGGGACTGTCTGCACTGGCGTGCAGGAGGACGACGCGCAGGCAGTCCGGGTCGCGAAAGAGGCGGCGATCGAGGATGCCAAAGATGAGAACCCCGAGGGCATCCAGGTGCGCGTGCGATCAGACAGGGTGGCTCCGACCCCTCCCCGGCCATCTCACCGCACGTGTGACACGCAGCTTTACAGAGCGCGAGGCAATTCGCCACAGGCACTCCTGCTTTCGTGGGTGCTGTGCGCATGGAGCTCAGCCAGTTGGTGGCATTGACACGTGCGTGCCGTGTGCATGGATGTCAGCCGCCTTACCGCGAGATTTTGAAGCCATGCTGCACTTCATTCCATGTTTGGGAGGCACTTTACATTGTCATCAGTAGCTGTCAGATTGCATGGCACAACACTGCTTCGCTTCAGAATGTATGGAAGTCAGATAATCGGGTCAACTGCGGATGGCATATTGAGCCACTCCGCGCATTTTTGAAAAGAGGATTGACTGGAGAATGGGAGCATGTTGGCTACATCGGTTGGGCTTGTGTGGAGCAGCTGGATTTCCGGCCAATTGGACCTCAGGAAACCGCAGAAAATAAGAAGAAGAAGCAACCTCGTCCGCCTCAAGTAGAGCCTCCCGCCTTTCAGGGCGGTTTCAGACACCCACCAAATAGGCGTAGGTTGTGATGCAACCTAAACTTCCGCTCTGGATTGCCGTATTCAACACATTTCGGAACAGAACACGGTCGAGCCGAGTAACGCCACAGTTGTGGTCGTCTCGTGATAATTTATTACTATATCATTATATCATATGATTGCTACTGAATCTGTAAGCTTGAAATAAGTTCTGCCCACGCCTACACGTGCATCACACGATTTGTTAGTCTCAAGGAGATGACGATGCCCGATCAACAGCCTTGCATATAAATTTCGGCGATGTACACTCAAAAATGATGCGGCATCGCGTTCCTGGGAATCTTGGTACTGCTACGTACGAGTAGCAGTCGCGATGTAAACCTGACCATCCCCCCTCCCCCCCTCCCATTATGCCACGAGTGATCTGTATGGCATATCCAGTAGCATCCTCCTCCAAGAAGATGCCCGGTAACTCGCTCACCATTTTGGCGATGGAGCCCAGTATCGCCGGGCCGCTTTGCACCCCATCCCCAAAATTTCTCTTTCTTGTCGTTATTGCACAACTGCTTTAGAACCACGTTTGCCACCCTAGCATTGAAACTTGCCCGCTTTAAGAGATCCTTGAATGGCTGAAAGAAATTTGCCTATCATACGTTTATTGCCGCGGGAATAGTTATTGTAACCTGTGGTCAAACAATGCCGATCGGATTTGTGTTGTATAGTCACCCACTCCACTCTAAACGCTTGCTGCTCTCCACACTCAATATCTTCATCTTCATGACGACCTCGAACGACGCTGACGCTCAACCTGGGGCTCGAGTGTAACCCCTCGATTAATCAAGGCGAATTAAATTAAAGCCACCGGGCTATTTTGGAACTTGAATTAAAGCCACCGGGCTATTTTGGAATTAAATTGAAGCCACCGGGCTATCTCAAAATTAAATTGAAGCCACCGGGCTATTTTGGAATAAAATTCGTTGCCACCGGGCCAAATAGCAATAAAAATGTATGCCACCATGCCAGCTCACATATAAATTAAAGCCACCAAATAGGAATAAAAATTGTTGCCACCGGGCTATCTCACAATTTCCCCTATATTATATCATTATTAAGCTTCCTAGCGCTCAACATGTGGCGTATGAACCCTATTTTGGGGTTGTCCTAGTGCGAATGTTCCCAATCTATTCAGAAATTAACACCGTTGAAACAGGTGTTTCGCAGGTGTTACGGACATTCGCGTTCCGTAACACGACTGACGGAACGCGAGAAGTGCTCTTCAAAATATGGTCTCGAGACGTCGAGGGTGGCTCAGATGTCACGGGCGATTCGATCTAGCGACCGATACAGCATGCTGCAAGACAACATGTGAGGTTTCATTATGGTAAACGGTCATAAAGACGTCGTATGCCATGTTAAATGTTATGTTTTAGGGTTTGTCATGTCAATGTCAATGCCAATGACAATGTCAATGCCAATGGCGATGTCAATGTCAATGTCGATGTCGATGTCAATGTCGATGTCGATGTCGATGTCAATGTCAATGCCAGTGTCGATGTCAATGTCAATGTCAATGTCAATATCAATGTCAATGTCGATTGCCCGATGCTCCTTTGCAAAGGATTTAGGCACTTTTAGATCTTCTCCACAGGATCAAATTGCGCAATCAATTATGTACCGTTAGATGCAAATGAAAACTATATTCGACGGTATACATTGATATTTAGCGGCTATGTATTACCTAATTTATTGTACACGCCCAACTACATACGCAGAAATATATCCAAAATAGCACACATTTGCGATGTTACTCTGTGCATATGTATACATATTATATACATACTTATACATATTCTCGGCATATTATATACATATGCATATGCATATTCTAATTGCCGCAGCATTAATTATTGACTTAATGGGTGCTTAGGGTCAAACTTATAACGCAAGAGCATATATGTCTTCATTTGAACGTTAGTTATTGTAGTTACAAGCTTAGATCCTCTCTCAAGGATCAAGCCTTTTTTTCTGAGATCTGATGTCATTTTATGTCAACTTGACGTGCACGTTCCATATTCATAAATGCCATGCGGTAGTTGACAGTAATTAAAAAGATGTAATTCAGTATGTATATGTTGACCCCCAAACCTTAAAATGTCGAATGCAGCGTGCTAGGTGGCTCATCATACCGCTTTAGTTTGATCCTTGGCCAAGGTATACACGCCACCGGTCGTCATCTATAATGAAATCCGATTTGTTTGATGACACAAAACCGTGCGCAGACTTTCTCTCAGAACAAAGCGAAGCGGGCAGCAAAGCGGGCAGTAGCAGACGCATTCTTAAGGATGCTGCAAAGATATATTGCAACATATGTCGCATATGTTGCAATATATCTCTTATATAATGTCCATGATCATGCACACTCGTGTTTCTAGCCCAGTGCAGGCTCGCATCTCAATGGTTTCTGGGATTTTCGAGTGAGGGTTCGAATTTTTGCTCAAACCCCGCTGGATAAGTTTCATTATAACTATGTTGGATTCCGCTAGATTCCGTTTGAACAACACACCATGGGTGTGTATGCACGTTTCCCTTCGCGCATACAAATTTTCAGCGTGATGTGAGGTGATGTGCTTGTCGTTGGCATCCCGCCATCTCACCGCAACACCCTCTCCGGAGTTGCGGCGGCAGCCATCCCGATGCTTCAAGAAACCCTACCATTTTAGAAAATGTTAGTACGCGCACTAACGGTACGCTAAAGACCCACTAACTGTATAAGAGTACGGCGCGTTAGTGTGCATGTGCGTACTCTATAGGCACACTAACCGCCACGTTAGGGTGCCGTTAGGTCGTGCATTCTGTGCAACATACCTTAACGACACCTTAACGGCATACTAACTCAGTATGATTACTTGCGTTTAGGACATTAACTGTGCCCTAAGTGTGCAACTAACGGAACCCTAACGGAACAATAACGGGACACTAACGACACACTAACAGAGAATATTAACAGGCAGTTAGTTTGTAGATAGTGTATAAGTAGTGCATACTTAGTGTACCTAAACGTTACACATTAACGGCATACTAATAACACACTAACTCCGTGCATTATCGGGTGGTTAGTACATAGTTAACACACTGTTAGCATACATTAACTACATGCGAGTTACACATTAACGGGTATCCTAGTGTATTAACGGTATACTAACTATGCACATTAACCGTTATTGTTAGTGCGTCGTTAGTGTGCTGTTTGTGTGTTTTTAGTAGTATATTAACGACACACTATACGAGCTTCACGCAGCGCACGAAATCCGCAATAAACAGTGACATAAACAAGCAATGAAGATACGTGCGAAACAGGCTAGTTTTTAATATAAAAAAACCAATAGGTTGGTAACCTGCTAGTAGTCCTCACTAACTAGTGCTACTCATTCGGTATCATTGCCCCCTTTCGGTGGACCCGCGAATGCATGTTCCAGCAATCCATGCCGCACGTACTTGCCGTGCACTACGAGGTTGAGCTCCTTCGGGAGCTTTTTACCCCTCAACAGGTCCTCGTAATATTTTTCTGTGACTTTGCTGAGGGTCTTGGTTTTAGCTTCATCCTCGCTGACATGCTTGTCCGTAGAGGAGAGGATGTGCTTTAAAACTTTCCACGCTTTTTGGTGCCACTCATCCGCACCAGTCTTCTTGGAATTGAATTGTTTCACCTGTCGAAAACGATATATACAAGTTAGATATGCATGGGTAATCTAAAAAGGTAACTTGGAAAATGCTGAGAACCTAACACACTAACTGGACGACACTTAGTGTCCAGAAGGCACACTAACATATCACTAACGGGACACTAACGTTAAAGCATGCATATGTTTCTCACCTTGATGGACAAAAACTCCGGAGGGAGTTTAATGTCGGACTTTCCCGGGCCGTGGACGGTTTCAGCGTGCAGTTCGTAGGCTGATATCGTCCCGGACAGGAGGGGCACGGTCTTTTTCAACGTCAACGGGGGGCTCGACGTGAAATAGTCCTTTGGATCGAGGATTTCGGACTCGATAAGTGCTTCATCGGAATCCGTCGGTCGGGCGTAGAGGTACACCTCTTTACCGGCAGGGTACCGCTTTGCCAGGTCCGACTGATCAGCAGCGTCCTCCTCTTCTTGAGCGGTGGCCTTCCCCTTTGAAGGGGACGCCACCGCATTCGCCTTCCCCTTTGAAGGGGACGCCACCGCATTCGCCTTCCTGGGGGATTTCTTCGGAGGGGCATCCACCTCGGGCGCTCTACCCTTGCCCTTTCCCTTGTCTGGTCCCTTGGAGGCGGCTTCTGCCGCCTCCTCCTCCTCCTCCTCCTCCTCGGACTCTTCCAGGAGCTCCCAAGCCTCGAAGCAGTACTCATCTGCGAAAAACCCCTCGCCGGGAATTCTGTTAGTAGCCGTATAGTGTACTAATAGTGTACTATGACTACGGGTTAGTGTATTGTTAATATACGGACAGGATAGTGCAAAAAAGGCGCCTTAAAGAAAAGGCGCAGTGCATAAAACGGGTCATAACGTACTTATTGCCTCCCTTAACTCTTCTTCAACCTCCGCAGCGGTGGAAGGAGGCTCCACCAGCGTGATCCCTGCCGCCTCCAATGCCTCCTTCTTGGCCTTGTCGTTGTTGGCGGAGATTTTCAGGCCCTTCGCTTCCTTCAATCCCGAATATGGGTGGGCGTTGGAAGTGCTAAGCACCCACTCCTTACCCTGCTTATTCCACTTCCCATAGCGATAAACGTTTTTGAAGTTCCCAACATCGGCCCGCACGCGCGCCCTGATGAAAGGCTCAATCGTGCTGTCCTTCCTGGTATCGAAGCCCGCTTCCGCCGCGACATCCGTCCTTCACTAAGCGGTTGTAAGCCTCGTGCTGCTCCGATGTCTTGAGGATAGGACACCACTTCTCCTCCTTGGCCGACTTGACTACAAAAAGAACACGCGCCCACGCACAACACAAGATGATTAAACGGTATTTTTTACGCTAGAAAGCCGCGCGCTCAACTTCAAGAAACGAAAACAAGGAAATTGCACGAAACCGGTGAGTCATACTTAGAGTGATACTCACCGGTCACGTTTCGGATCGCATTCCTCACCGCTCTTTCGTGGGGTTTCATAGGGCCCCTGACCCTTTGTTGCGTCCCATCCTTTTTGGCTTTTGGCTTTCTCCTACTTGCTAGGTCAAACTTTGCCTGGTGTTGGATTTTCCCGTCGGCTTGTTGGGAGGGCGAGGCCGCGCTCAATGCTGGGCGCGTTGCCTTCACATAGTTCAAGAGACCCGCTATCGACTCATCCTCATCATATTCATTGCACAGTTCTTGGTACTTGTTCTTTTCTTCTTCAGTGGGTTCCATTTTTCTAACGAGGCAGGGAACGAAGCTGTTTCTTTGGCGGCGATAGCGCTCCTTTAGTGTCCTAGCTGGAGAACTTTACGCTCAGCCTGTCGCGGTCGGTCGGTCAAGGTATGATTTTCAAATTTCGATTGTGGACTTCGTCATTATTTCCGTTACTGTGTGATCATCCGTGATCGTAGCTCAGTTGGACATAATGTCGAAGGTCAAAGGTCATTCATCGTGTGAAACCACATGCGAAGGTTCGAATCCTGTGCGGTGATCTTTTAATCGCGCGATTCGACGCCATCGCGCGATCTCCATGGTTTCACGAAAATTTCCTATCACATTTGGGAATTTAGAGTTTTTAGGGAATCTTCCATTGTTGGTACGCTAACGGGACGCTAACGGCAAGCCTTTGCGCAATAACGTTGCCCTAACTGCACACTAACAAAAGGAATCTTTTAGGGAATATGCCAATGTGAGTTAGTGCATGGCACCTTAACGACGTCAAGGGGGCCGTTAGGTGTTTTGTTTCATCCAGTGCACTAACTGGTCGCTAGGTTAGTGCACCAGATGCAACAAAACACCTAACGGCCCCCTTATGACGTCGTTAAGGTGCCATGCACTAACTCACATTGGCATATTCCCTAAAAGATTCCTTTCTGTTAGTGTGCAGTTAGGGCAACGTTATTGCGCAAAGGCTTGCCGTTAGCGTCCCGTTAGCGTCCAGTTGGCGTAAAACCCTAAATGGAAGATTCTCTAATGCCTTTAAAAATTCGACTGCTAATTTTTATTCGCAAAAATTCGAAAGTGAAACCTACCACATCCACACCAACCTTGCTAGAGGCCCGCTTGGCTACTCACGCTTTGCTGGTGATCGGTTTGGTGTACAAAAAACATGCTAACGACGTGCTAACTAAAGCACATTCCCGTTCAGTTAGCGTAACGTTAGTGCCCTAAGGCCTGCCGTTAGCGTACCAACAATGCAACATTCCCCAAAAGACCCCGCACCCCACGCACTTGTTTCTCCACCACCACCTCGTCAACCCGTTCCCGAAGGTTTCGAGTTCCTCTGACTCAGGCGCAGCTCCCTTGTTGATCTAACCAAGGCACTTCGATGCAATTTTAGCTCTTCAGTAGGCTTCTTCTCAATCGGCACCCTCTTCCCTTCTGCATTTTGTGCATATTCGATCACTAGCAGCAACTCGCTTTGTAAAGTCTCTTGCAAAAGAAGTTCTGCAGCTTCGGTAAGGGCTTCGTATGCGGCTGAGGTGCTGTTGGGCGAGTTGCGCACGGTTGCATTGATTACTGTCAACATATGCGGACTTTGGATTCTCCTCAAACATGTCTTCGCCTTATCTTTCATACAGCACTCAAGCTGATGTTTCAGGTGGAGCACTGCCGTGTGGAGCAGATTCGGGCAGTGCTCCACCTGGCACATCAGCTTGAGTGCTGTATGAAAGATAAGGCGAAGACATGTTAAGGCGAAGACATGTTTGAGGAGAATCCAAAGTCCGCATATGTTGACAGTAATCAATGCAACCGTGCGCAACTCGCCCAACAGCACCTCAGCCGCATAGAACCACAACCCGCACCTTAGACTACCTCACCAGTATGCCCAATATTGGAATATTGCAGTATTGGATATGACCTTTCGATACTTTTACGTTTCGCGACTGCCAGTTACAACAAGCCCAATGGGTTCTTGAAGACCGTTTAATTCTCCGCTTGTGGCGGCAAGCGCGGCAACAAGCTGAAGAAGACTGGGAGGACTTCGGGCAACATGCAGTTAATCTCAGGACCTATCACTGGTGGAGTTTTTGGCCGACACTGGACCATCCACTCCGACACTGGACATAACGAACGTGTGAGCAAAACTGTCGATGTTCCCCTCGTCCGCGAAAGATTGCAGTAGGCCCTTGCCGTGCTGGGCAGCCCATTGGGAAACGGCTTTCATGCCCTCATCCTGTCGACGACCTCGCACGAAATTATGGTCCACTGCCGTATCAATGACGTTCATTTTCCTCGCGATGCCTGGTAGCTGACTGGGGTGAAAAGAAGAGTCTTTTGGGAAAACGGTTTCCGTGAGTAGAGTCCGTTTTACCTGGCACACGTTTCGCACTCCACCGGTATTTAGAACCTCCTCAGCCCTAGTCTTAGCTGCCTGTAGCTCGCTCACGCTGGGGCGGTCGGTGGACAGCACGGAATGGTTGTGTCCAATGGGGCTAGTAGACAGGACGAGGATGTTCCAATCGGAGTCTTCTTCGGTGGTTACTTTAAACGGACAATTCCCAGAATGCGTAGGTGCAGCGTTGCAATGGGCGCAAGCCAGATTGCGATTTTTAAAGGTACCGGTGAATTGGGAATGGTTACGGTCACCCGTTCGACAAAATACGACACACGCATCGTTGTCACAGGATAAAGCCACACCACATCAGCCTCCTCTTGCGGGTCATCTGAGTGGATTATCAACTGCAAGGTGTCTGCAGGACTGTCGGTTTGAAGCGTTCTTACAATGCTCCAGCTCTTGCGGAGATATTGGTGGAGAACATAAGTTCCCCTCAGTGCTTGAAATGTTTTTGCTGTCGCCATACTAAAATGAGAGAAATTGACTGTCAACGAACTGTGAAAGGGTTGTGTGTGAAGGAACTTTCAAAAAGTGATGTAACTTTAGCAAAATATTGTAAGTCATTTCTGTCGGCTAAAAATGACATGTCAAATATCGATGACAATTTTTGTCAGAAATGACATTTGCTGTCGCTTCCTGATTCGTTCTGTTCAGATCAAGGATATTATTTGAAGATATCCTGGTGTCATTTGCGCTGAAATCGAGAATCGATCGATCCAAAAAGATAGAAATTCTCTGTTGACTCGCAAGTCCATATCATTTTCAGAACGTAATAAACGGCTTCATAAGCTACTGACGGCTAATTTTGACCAAAATATGTTTTCTATTCCTTTTGATGAGGGTTGCGAGATTATCTGCAAACCGTGCCCGGAAATAATTATTGAAGATTCTATGGAAATAGGGGCTGACTTCTTTGATCAGAAGCCAATTCCAAGCATAGCCCCGAGCGCAAATACGCAAATGGTCCTTTGGAACGCGCCTTTGACGTCTAGATCGGAAGTTAGCTCTAATTCTTCACGCGTTTCCGGGACACGCGCTTTGCGCGAAATTGACTTAAATGAGGTAAAAAGCAGACTTGATACAGAATTTTCAGAGACAAGTTTAGACTTGCTTAATGAAGACACTCTTCGGTGTTTGAACGGTGAAGTAAACAAGCAGATTGTTGTGCGCAAACCGTACGAATCCGACATACGCAAGAAGAAATATGAAGGCGTAATTAGTATCAAGCAGCGACGTTTGCAGGCTGACAGTATATCAATGGCAGAAACCATTAAGTGCAATTGCAAGTCGCACTGCTGTCTATCTTTCTCATCGGCAGATATTAAGTCTTTTCGCGAAAACATTTTCAGCATGTCGCAAACAGATAGGAAGGAATACTTCGTGAAGGACTTGCTAAAAAACAGCTTTCGATCTGAAGATAATTTCGACTTCAAATACTTTTGGCCAAGAAGCAGGTATGTTTATTTTTGAACTCGTTCATTAGCTAATGAACGGCCTCTGGCCAAAGCGCGACTCACACATAGACACTTTGGCTGCGGGAACCGTTCATTAGCTAATGAACGGCCTCTGGCCAAGCGCGACTCACACATAGACACTTTGGCTGCGGGAACCGTTCATTAGCTAATGAACGGCCTCTGGCCAAGGCGCGACTCACACATAGACACTTTGGCTGCGGGAACCGTTCATTAGCTAATGAACGGCCTCTGACCAAGACACAATCTCTATTTGTCGGTCTCTCACTCTTCACATGATGATGGATGATCAGGGGGGGTTTATTTTTTCCTCACCTGTACGTTCACGTACCCCCTATATGAATATGAATTTAAAATGATTATCCTTTATCTCTAAGACGTGCTACCCCCCAGATTTGGGGGGTGAGACACACTTCTGGGCGTACGGGCTTTGGGCGGCACGTACTTGCCCCCCACGGTGTTGTGAGTGAACAAGGGGAGTACAAAGGTACATTGGATCATGCACCAGCCTTCATGAGGGGTGGGGATGGAGAAAATTCCGAAAGGAATTATCACAAATCGAGATAGTAAATTATTAGGCAGTGGCGGAGGTGCACACGTGGGAGGGGCGATGATGTGATGGACACGTCGGTAAGTGGACATGCATCCCATCGAATCGGGGGAGGGGGGAGGGGGGTGGACCGCTTGGGAGGTAGGCGAGAATGCCTTTGACACTCTGAGGTCGGGTTAGCTATGGTTGGGGAAGAGGGGGTGAGATTAATCGGGTGTGAGGTGGTCCACGCTTGATGGGGAGCGATTTCCCACCTGAGGGAAAAAACAATTGGCACGTCATAGAGATATGAATCTCTAAGACGTGCTACCCCCCAGATTTGGGGGGTGAGACACACTTCTGGGCGTACGGGCTTTGGGCGGCACGTACTTGCCCCCCACGGTGTTGTGAGTGAACAAGGGGAGTACAAAGGTACATTGGATCATGCACCAGCCTTCATGAGGGGTGGGGATGGAGAAATTCCGAAAGGAATTATCACAAATCGAGATAGTAAATTATTAGGCAGTGGCGGAGGTGCAGTAAATTATTAGGCAGTGGCGGAGGTGCACACGTGGGAGGGGCGATGATGTGATGGACACGTCGGTAAGTGGACATGCATCCCATCGAATCGGGGGAGGGGGGAGGGGGGTGGACCGCTTGGGAGGTAGGCGAGAATGCCTTTGACACTCTGAGGTCGGGTTAGCTATGGTTGGGGAAGAGGGGGTGAGATTAATCGGGTGTGAGGTGGTCCACGCTTGATGGGGAGCGATTTCCCACCTGAGGGAAAAAACAATTGGCACGTCATAGAGATATGAATCTCTAAGACGTGCTACCCCCCAGATTTGGGGGGTGAGACACACTTCTGGGCGTACGGGCTTTGGGCGGCACGTACTTGCCCCCCACGGTGTTGTGAGTGAACAAGGGGAGTACAAAGGTACATTGGATCATGCACCAGCCTTCATGAGGGGTGGGGATGGAGAAATTCCGAAAAGAATTATCACAAATCGAGATAGTAAATTATTAGGCAGTGGCGGAGGTGCACACGTGGGAGGGGCGATGATGTGATGGACACGTCGGTAAGTGGACATGCATCCCATCGAATCGGGGGAGGGCGGGGACCGCTTGGGAGGTAGGCGAGAATGCCTTTGACACTCTGAGGTCGGGTTAGCTATGGTTGGGGAAGAGGGGGTGAGATTAATCGGGTGTGAGGTGGTCCACGCTTGATGGGGAGCGATTTCCCACCTGAGGGAAAAAACAATTGGCACGTCATAGAGATATGAATCTCTAAGACGTGCTACCCCCCAGATTTGGGGGGTGAGACACACTTCTGGGCGTACGGGCTTTGGGCGGCACGTACTTGCCCCCCACGGTGTTGTGAGTGAACAAGGGGAGTACAAAGGTACATTGGATCATGCACCAGCCTTCATGAGGGGTGGGGATGGAGAAAATTCCGAAAAGAATGATCACAAATCGAGATAGTAAATTATTAGGCAGTGGCGGAGGTGCACACGTGGGAGGGGCGATGATGTGATGGACACGTCGGTAAGTGGACATGCATCCCATCGAATCGGGGGAGGGGGGAGGGGGGTGGACCGCTTGGGAGGTAGGCGAGAATGCCTTTGACACTCTGAGGTCGGGTTAGCTATGGTTGGGGAAGAGGGGGTGAGATTAATCGGGTGGGAGGTGGTCCACGCTTGATGGGGAGCGATTTCCCACCTGAGGGAAAAAACAATTGGCACGTCATAGAGATATGAATCTCTAAGACGTGCTACCCCCCAGATTTGGGGGGTGAGACACACTTCTGGGCGTACGGGCTTTGGGCGGCACGTACTTGCCCCCCACGGTGTTGTGAGTGAACAAGGGGAGTACAAAGGTACATTGGATCATGCACCAGCCTTCATGAGGGGTGGGGATGGAGAAAATTCCGAAAAGAATGATCACAAATCGAGATAGTAAATTATTAGGCAGTGGCGGAGGTGCACACGTGGGAGGGGCGATGATGTGATGGACACGTCGGTAAGTGGACATGCATCCCATC
>LGRX02010025.1:0-13894 GCA_001247695.2 Cymbomonas tetramitiformis | reverse complement strand
TCTCAGCGAGCGCCGGCCTTCTGCCCCCGGAGCACACCCTCTCTCAGCGAGCGCCGTCCTTCTGCCCCCGGAGCACATCCTCTCTCAGCGAGCGCCGGCCGAGCGCAGGAGAAGAAGACAGCAAGGGGATCATCACCAATAGCTGGAGACGATCTGAATCAGCCTCCGCGTCGCCCTGCGCCCAGTTATCTCCCCCGGTGCCCCTCGGAGCTCAGAGAAGCGCGGATGCGGTATCGCCGAATCGACGGCGGCAGTGATGCCTTCTGTGCTGCATCGATCCCTCAGGGTTTCCGTTTTATTGGATCTTCCGCGGTGGACTCTGTGGGCTCAGCTCACACAGCATCCTCTGTCTTCAGACCAAGGACATATAAGCAATTGCATGCCGTCCATCACGGGCGCCGGCTGGCTCTACCATGGTGTCACCCTATGGGCGCAAAACATGTCACACAGAAAGAGCGCGTGCGTGAGACACAGAGCCGACACGCCCGGCATGCCACATGTTTCGTGGACCACGTGGGCAACGCATAGGAACATGCCACTTTTGGAGAAAGGAGCGTGGTGGCGGTCAATGCGGCATGGCTATAGCACCTGCGAAAATGACAAAGCGCCGGATGCAGAGAAGCTAAGGCCATCCCCACTCGCCATCGTGATGTTCTGCAACATAATGCCGCATTGCCCCCTCTCCCACATCCGCTAACCAAACGCCGTTTAAGCATGGGCGTGCGGTGCTCAAAGCCCATTCTTAGTGGGGCGGAATTGCTATCAAATAACCCAAGCTCTTTATAAAGACAGACCTGGGAAAATTACTTAATCAACGTAATCAACTCAATCATGAATCAAAGCGCAGTTGTGATTGGCGCACGTGCAACATATGCCACGTCATATATCACTCAGAGTCAGATGAGCGAAGCGAAGAAAGAAATCGAAAAACGAAATTCAGAACTGATGCGACGCGACGCGACGTCTCATGAAACGAAAACGAATCGTCAACGCCGAACGTGTCGCGAGTCTCGGATAGTGTCATCGTAAACGAATCGTCATCGTCAATCTGGCTTGACCAACACGATTGATGACGGCCTAGTGGAGATCTTGAGATCGACGATTCTAGTATAGTGTATACACCAAAACCCCAATCGATAGAACAAGCTCGTGGATCCGAGGGTCAGTATTCACGGAACGCTGATGAACTAGATCCCAGACCATCAGATACCGTAAAATTGCTTTGGTTGCGGTTTGCAAAGTCTGCAATGTTTTTGACAGCGGGGTCAACGCCCCCTAGTTGGGCCGGTCAAAGGCCAAAAACGCAGGCATATTGGCCAAGAACTTGAACAAATGAAAAACATATTTATGAGAAGCTACTTTTCCTAAGCAAGATCCAATGTACATTAAATGCGGTGGAACACAGAGTCACACTATTCCCCGCAGTGGGATCCAACCAACCGTGTGCAATTACCAGATAGGGTTTCTTCCCATATATAAGACATAGTTCCGCCCGTTTCGATCACGGGTCACCGCCCGCCATCAGAACAAACCACACTCAAATGAGCTTACCGCTTCTATGATAATACAAGTTAAGTAAGTTGACACAACTTGAGTGTCTAAACACGCAAGTTATGACGCGCTATGGCATCCTGCAGTCCGCCTGCGCCCAATCGGACCGCAGGATGGGCGTTAGCGAATCTACTGTTTATGAAGCTGTGCTTGGTCTCAAGACGTTGAAACACACTTGTATGGACTATTTGAGCCAAGTTTTGAAAGAACCTGGTGTTCATGGTTTCTAATTTGTACATGTTGAACACACTACTTGGGCAGTGCTTACTACTCTCTAGTACATTTCCGAACACGCTCGGAAGTGTGAAGTGTGTCAGTGGGGAAACGAGAAATAAGCGTGATCCGACTGCTGTGAATTCTTTTGGAGTTTGTGATCGCAATCGAACGATTAATATTTTACTGTCAAGCGATCCTCGGGCACTGGTCAAAGGTTTCAGAGCAAATCCACCCTGTTTCATTAGATGTCTAAAGCGCCATATGGCGCTGTACATAGGGCAGGGAGCGGATGGTAGGATAATCAACTTCTACTTAGTTTGCATACTCATGCATAACACTAGTTGAATGTGTACGAACTCACACACACACACACACACACAGTTGAATCATATAAATCTGAAAAGTGTTTTGTGAGTTACAGTCGGTGCTTTATATCACACAGGTGTATTCTCTATCTAAGCTTACTGTTACTCAGTCATAGCTTCTACTGTACTCGTACTTGTACTCTTGTGTTCTGTGACAGATACTGTGTACATTTGTAATTGATCTTCTGTCTCTTGCAGACTCATTGTCATCATTGCTCTATCTACATATACACATGGTATTGTACTCTGTCAGCACAGTCATACTGTCATACAACCATACTGTCATATTATCATACAGTCAGAATTTGTACTTTTGGCCTCTCTGTGATTAACACTGCATGAGAGTTTACTGTTTTCCTACTCCTCCTTACTCATGCTCTTCGAAAATATCGCAACACCACAACACTGAGTACCCGAAAACGTTCCAAAGCCAGGCTTTTGGTAAAGAAGTCTGCCAAATTCTCCTGCGTAGGCACTTTTGCAATAACAATTCCGCCCAGCTCTACCAACTTTGCCACATACTGATTTCTCACTGCCACATGACGTGTCGCTGCATTGTTCAGAACATTCTCTGCCTGTGCCACCGAGGCATGATTGTCTCCATGAATTGTAACAGGCTGCTTGACAGGTGAAACTCAGCCAGCAGATTCACAACATACTCAACGTCCCGTGCACATTCTGACAACGCTATCAATTCTGCCTCTGCTGTGCTGACTGCAACTGTCTTCAGCAATTTTGACGAATACATGACAGTAATTCCATTCAGTCGCACCAGTGAACCTGTAACAGAGCGTCTGGTCACTTTGTCTGCTGCGTGGTCTGCATCTGTATAAGCTGTTACAATCAATTCTGCAGTCAGTGACGCTGGCGAACTGCACTGCATAGTCAAGCAAACATGAATAGTTCCCTTCAAATATCTCGGCACACGCTTCAAATGCTGCCAATGCTCCTGCCCGTAGCAGTGAGAGAACCTGGCCAAATAACAGACCGCTGTCAAAATATCAGGCCGTGAGCAACGTGCCAGCCACACCAATTCCATCACCAGATTAACATAGGGAAGCTTCTCCAACTTCTCCTCCGAGTCCACTGGCATCAGAGACAGTCTGGGCTCCATTGGTGTCATACACGGATTACAATCCTGCATAGAGTACCTCTCCAGCATGCGTTGTATCAGCCCAACCTGACTGATTTGACACTCCCTGACCAGACCATAGTCACTGAAAGTCATACTCATGCCCAGCAACTCCACCAGTGGTCCTTTGTCCTTACTAGGCCACTTCGCACTGAATGCTCTGAAGAATTCCACCTTCCACTCCACTGAAGAAGTGAATACAGTGTAGTCGTCCACATGCACATACACAAATACCACCAGTGTACCAGGCTGCCACATGTAAAACAGACACGGGTCAATGTTGGACACCCGTATCCTGTGGTCATAAGCAAGCAGAAACTCCTTGCTCGTCATGTACCGATTGCGCGGTGCCTGCGTCAACCCGTACACATTCTTCTGCAGAATTCCATACCTCACTCCTCGAACTGTCCGTGCATTAGGCCAACTGACATACAGAGGAACGTCCACGTCCAGCTCACCATTCCGAAAGCACGTGATAAGTCCAAGGCAAAGGCCGATAGTCCCAACACCAAACTGAGCTGAATAAGAATTCTCAAGGTTGATAGTTGAGTACACGGTGCATACACGTCTTCATAGTGCACCCCATGCTGCTAACCATTGCCACATACCACCTACCTGGTCTTCCTCTCGGTCAACTTCCCTGCAGAGTCCAACTTCGCCTTGTACATAGCCACCATGCGCATGACCTTCTCACCAGCAGGTACCGTCTCCACCGGCAGGATTGCTTCCTTCACGTCGATGAGAGCGCACTCCTCCTTGTGGTCCGACTCCTGCCACTGCACTGAGTCTGGTCCATTCACCAACTGAACCCATCCTTTCGGCTCCGTCACTCCCACTGGCAACCCCGTCACTTTCTCCTCCTGAGCCACCAGAGCAACATGACGGGTCTCAAACCTCAAGCGGGCCTCACCCACATCAATTGCAGAGCCCCTCACTCCAGCATGACGCTCTAATATCACCTGGTACGGCAACACATGATCCTCCCGTGCCGTAGCACACACCACTGCTGCCTCCCATTCAGCTCCTCCTGACCGCTGCACTGTCACCTTCTCAAACAACGGATAGAATGAGTTCACTGTCCACTGCGCACAATACTCAAAAAGCAACGCAAGATGCTCCACCCGTGCTTCCAGAAACGCACTCACCGGCGTCCAAAATGATCCACCACCAGCACTGTTCAACTTCACGACACCAGTGAACTCATCACCCTTCTGTACCACGTAGGCACGCAGATCCAGTATAATTGTCGCTGTCCCCACAAAGGCTGAAACGAAGTTTCCATCGAGAGACTCACAGTCATATAACGACCTCAACGGCGTCAGCATAGAGGGATCCCAAGACATCACCAGCTGTCCATACTAATCAACGCGCTCGTCGAACCGAACCATCCCACTTCTGACCACCTTCTCCTTGTCTGAGCTGCACAGCAGATAAGCCGTTGATCGCTCCTCGTGTCCCACGTAGATCAAAGGAGTAGCCCGATCAGCCAGTTTCGAGCGCAAGCTAGCGTCGATGAACGCGTAAGCTCGACACCCAAACACACGCAGTACAGACAGATCGTACTTCTGGTTCAGCACTTGCAAACTAGACTTCATGCCCAGCCGAGCCTTGCAAAGTCGATTGATCAGATACACAGCGTGTCTCATAGCCAAAGGCCACATAGTCGCAGGCAAACCAGCTGTCGCCAGCATAGCTCTAGCCTTCGTCTGCAGAAACTTGTTCATAGTCTCCGCCCTGGCATTGTTCTCATGTAAGTACGGTGACGTTGTCCTCTGCACGATGGCATTGTCCTCAAAGTACTTCTTCGCCTTCCCAGACACGATGGTCGAGTCATTGTCCGAGAGCAATACCAGCACGTCCAGGTCGAACGCCACCTGCTCAACACTAGTGTCCTCCTCAAGGAACACTCGGCCAGTCGCCTTCACCATCTTACGGTAGTCCTCCAGAGCGTCCACATACTCCAACTTCTGCTTCCAGACATAGATGACACACGTCTGAGTAGTCATCCACGTGAATAGTGTACCCACGATAACCTTTGGTAGATGTTACGAACGGTCCGCCATGACCGGTGAAAGTCAACTGCCCCATTTTGACAGACGCCTGCCTCTTCTCCACCACCTTCCGTACAGACTTCGGGACCCTTCCCCTATCTGTCGTCTGTGATGCCCTCTTCGGTGCCGCCACCTGGCACGCCATGCACTTCACAGAGCAGCTCAGCACACTACTACTCCTCAACTCCTCAGAGTTCACACCGAGGTCCAACCCCTGCAGGTCCATGACCTCAACATGCTTATCACAGGTGTGACCAAGCCAGATGTGCGCAACAACTTTTGCATCCACCCTCGGGACCACAAACTGGTCAAGATACAGTACGACCACACGCCACGGGGTCCCTTGAATGAACACACAACCATGCTCCGACTCCACCAGCTCAGAGACATTGTAACACTGGTCGGTCCTCGCAGAGAATATCACACTGCCCTTCGAGTAGATGTGCAACTCCTCAAATTTTGTCGTCAAACTCCACCAGGCAGCGTTTGGCTTGTACGGCAGCACGAGCAGAAACTTCGTGTTCACAGGGTCCTTCGGAAAGTCCATGAGAACCTTCGTCAGCAGTCTCTCAATGAAGGCGTCGTCGTACGGCGGATTGCCCCAGAAATTGCGTCCCGTCAGAAAGTGAAGAAAAACCGAGTTCACCAGGGAATAGTACTCGTTCACCTGTCGATTGTGCTCGTCAGCACATATATCTAGATGAAAAGGCCCCTTCTCCTCATTCCACTTCTTGAACTCGGTGAACTTCCAGTTAAACTTGTCCCTCACCGGACAGTTCTCCTTCTCGTCGCACTCCACCCCCGGCAGCGCAGCCTCCACGATGACCTCAGGTAAGACATACACGTTCCCCTTTCTGCACACGTCGTACTCGCACAAGTTCTCCTTCTCCCGTAGTACACGGTCTCCAAACTGAGCATACAGACCAAACTTGTCCTCCAAACTCACCGCGGATACCAGATTGAAAGGCGACTCCGGCACGTACTGCACCTCCACCTTCAGCACGTCAGCCTTCTTCGTCAGTCGATTCTGTTCAAATTGGAGTGCAACAGAATTTTTGTGGTTTCAGACTTTCAGAATCCGTGACGCCTGCAGTAGAGCCAAATGACACATGTAGCTCCGTGACACAAACAGGATGTACAAGTAGCCACGAAGCGACACGCCTGTTCAGCTCTGTTCCTTTTGCTCTTGCAAACAGGAACTTCACGGGTACCTACGGTACTCTGTGAGACACACTGCAAATCCGATTTTGTAAGAATTTCTTCACCTGTTTCACCTGTAAACAGTAGAGTAGGTAGTGACTAGACCACTAGGTTGTACGACGGCGATCGAACGACGACAGGAGATCTGACAGCGAAGTCGCGGGGACGGCGTTACGACTTCAAACGACGGCTTCACATCGGCTACGGCAGTACGATTGACTTCACTGTTACTCCTTTGAGGGAGAGGAATGGCTGGAACTGCGAAGGGCAAGTCTACAGAGGATTTCCCTCCCCTCCCGGGGAAGCCAGACATCGGGCAGGCTTCCCCTTCCCCGGCAGCACCGTCCACTCAGGACGTGCTGATGCAACAAATTCTGATCATGCAGAAGCAGCAAGGGGAGCTGCTTGAGATGCAGAGGCAGCAGGCAGAGGAGCATCGCCTGCTGCGTGACGAGCTTCAACGACAAGCACAGATCAACGTGGAGTTGGAGGCGAAGGTGGCAGCGAAGCCTGGGACTTCTGACCCGGACACCGTAGCCAAGACCGCCGAGCAACTTCTGGAGAGAAGGAGGAAGCTGGCGTACGTGCCAGCAGCCTCAATTAACTCGTTCCCACCGCGGCCGGCTACGCTGACATCGAGAATGCCGCAGTTGTACGACCTGCACGGCAGCAAGACGTACGACGCTCTCTCCAAGAAGTCCAACTCTTCGATGAAGTACGAGTGCCTGGTTCTGGCTCCAGCGCTGTCTTATTTGCACGACGTGGTGAACGAATGCATCGAGACGTTGGACGCGAACGAGGACTGCGATTTGTCAAACAGCGAGTGGCAGAAACGTTTCCACGCAGTTACCAACTCGGTGCACGGCGTGTACGCGTTACTGTGCAACAGGTGGACGATGCTGGAACTGCGCGGGCAGCTAGAGCAGGAGCCTGGTTCTTCACAACGGGGAGGATCGGACGCTCTACGTGCAAAGCTGCAGTTCGTGGAGGACAGAGTCTACCAAGCAGCAGACGGCGTGGTGGCAGATGAGGTGTTGCAGCAGTGGCTGAACGACTTCGACAAGAACCGCGGCAAGGCGATGCTGAGCATGACGGCGAAGAACGCAGCGAACGCGGAAACGCGGGTGGTGAATCCACGGGATCGAGACCAGCGCTGGAAAGACCGTAAGAAGAACGAGGAGAAGGACGGTAAGAAGCCTACCGACAAAGGCGGCAAGGGCCGGGGCGGAAAGCCCGCGGCCGATGTGTGATGTGCGTGCCGCCACCCCGTCCAGCGCAACAGCCCTCTCCGGGCGCTGGGCGGGGAAAACTCACCGTGCAACAGCAGGTGAGACAGCGGAGGGGAGCATGGCGCGCGGCGGGCGCCAGTTCCGAGGTGATGCAATGGATTACTCACGGGGTGAAGTTGAGGTGGAAGCGCGGGCCTCCGCCTCCGTTCGACCACGGGGTGTCACTGAGGGATGCTACGCGGCAGCAGCAGGTGTGGCTGGACGCGGAGAAGGAGAGGCTGCTAGAGAACGGTGCCTGGACGAGAGCGACGAGAAGATCTCATGTTTCTCGCGCTTTTTTAGTGCCGAAACCGGGTACGAACAAGTGGAGACTGGTGGTGGACTTCCGATGGCTGAACCAGTGGTGTGTGAAAAATCGCGTGAAGATGGAGACGCTGAAGAAACTAAGGAGACTGGCGAAACCGGGCGACTGGTGCTTCAGCTTCGACCTCCAGGACGGTTTTCATGCGCTGGGGATCCACCCGGACTTTCAACGATTCATGCAGTTCGACCTGCAAGGGGACCTGCTTCAATGTTCAGCGATGCCGTTCGGATGGAGCGACGCTCCGAGGGTGTTCTGCAAGTTCGTACGCGTGATGGTGGAGGCTCTACGTTCTCCACAGGCAGCGGAAGATCGCAGAGAAATCAGGAGGCTGCGGGACGGTTCCGCAGTACGACAGCGATGGTCGGTCCGTCGCAGGACCGGTGGTGCTGGCGGGGACGCGAACCGTCACAGCGGAATGCGAGTACTACCGTACATGGACGATTTTCTGGTGCTGGTCGACTCTCAGCAAGAAGGCTTTCTGCGTCGAGAAAAAGTTCAACTGGTGCTTCATCGACTTGGCCTACGGCGGAACGAGAAGAAGGGCCAATGGGAGCCTACACAGGTGGTGGAGCACCTCGGGCTGGAGGTGGACCTGAAGCTGGGACAATTCCGTGTAACAGAACGACGGGTACACAAGGCGAAGGAGATCCTGTGCGACGCAGCGAGAAATCGGAGGTGGATTCCTGCCAGGAGACTGGCTTCCTTCACGGGACTCTGCCAATCCGTGTACTTGGCAGTACCAGTGGCGCGGCTCTACCTACGGGAGCTCTACTTCGTGGTGGCAGAGAAACGCAGCTGGGGAGCAAAGGTAAAAATCTCGCGTGCAGCTCGGGGGGACTTAGAATGGTGGTCCAGGCTGCCTGTGATGAGCAGGTGGAACGGGCGCAAGATCTGGAGGTCCCCGACGAGAGCGAAGGTGCACACGGACTCTTCGATGACAGCCTGGGGAGGAGTGCTGAACCTGAAGTTCCCCGCGCGAGGCTTCTGGCCAGACGAGATGCGCAGCTGGCACATTACACACCTGGAGCTGGAGGCCGTGTACAAGACCGTACAGGCGTTCCTGCAGGAGCTGGAGGGCAAGGTCGTACGGCTCTACTGCGACAACCAGGCGGTGGTGGCGATGCTGTCACACTTCACCTCCAGGAACCCGGACCTGATGAGGAGAATGAGGAGACTCTGGCTGCTACTGGATCTGCACGACATCGAGTTGCAGGCTCGGTACATCCGCAGCGAGGCCAACGTGTGGGCCGACAACCTTTCGCGTTGCGAGGATTTGGACGACTGGCGGCTGAATCGGGACTGGTTCGTGTGGGCCAACAAGCAGTGGGGGCCCTACACAGTCGACCGGTTCGCTTCCGAGATCTCCGCGCAGCTTCCTCGGTACTACGCTGCGTGGAAGGACCCGAAGTGCGAAGGTGTGGACTCTCTGACGTACGACTGGCGGGGGGAAAACAATTGGGTGAACCCCCCGTGGGCGCTGCTGGACGAGGTGGCGCACAAGCTGCGGGAGGAGGGGGCCGCTGCTACGGTGGTGGCTCCGTACTGGCCGGGACAGTCCTGGTTCAGGGAGCTGGAGGCCCTGGCCACCGAGGTGGTGATCATGCCGCGGCGCAGGGACCTGTTCACTCCGAGTAGGCTGGGAGGGTCCGAGCTGCTCGGGCCCTCAAAGTGGGACGCTGTGATGATCTTCATCGAGGCGCGCCCGTGAGTTACTACGCTGCTGAAGTACGAAGGAGCTCTGCTACGAGTATGACAGCGAGCAAGGTGACCGTGGGCACGAAGATCGAGGTGTTCTGGAAGGACGATAACTGCTTCTACCCGGGTGTGGTGAAGGAGTTCGACGAGGACGGGAAGGCGCACGTGCTGTACGACGACGGCGACGAGGAGACGCTGGACTTGTCCGAGGAGAACTTCAAAATCATCAACAGCACGGACGAGGCAACGGACGCGGACGGCGAGAACACCGAGCGGATCAGCGGAGGCGACTACGAAGAGTACAAGCGCGGTGGTGCTGTACAAAATTTCCTCACGCGCTCACTCTGTGAGCGGTGGAGGGGTGAGTTGGGAACTTCCCGGCTCACGGAACTGGCAGTGACGATGCAAAGAAAGGCACTGCTGGACACGACGATGGGCAACTACGGACCGAAGGCGCGGCGCTTCATTTTATTTTGTGAGCAGCACCAACGGCCGTGGCTGCCAGCATCGGAGGCGACAGTGTTGCTGTACATCGCCTCTCTGTTGAAGGACGGGGGCATCAAGTCGGCCTCCTTGCAGCCGTACCTGTCTGCCATCAACAACTACCACGAGGACCTACGTTTTCTTGGACCAGCGAAGGGGCGTTCTGTGACCCGAGCTGTGAAGGGGATGGCGACCATCCAGGCGGAGCTGGCGGTGCAGGAGGAGAACATCGAGACCCAGCGGACGTGGCTGCCAGCGGCACACGTACGACGTGTGCACGAAGCAGCGCTGAGTTTGACTCCGAGATCGCCAGAGGAGCTGCGGCTACTGCGAGCCTTCGCCTACGTGGTTGTTGCCTTCGTGACCTTCGGCAGACCGGACACGGGGACCTCGTTGTCACGGCAGCACGTTCATTGTGGCGACAGTGAGTTCTCAGTGGTGCAAAGTCAAAGGAGAAAGGACGGCGGCATCAACTGGTGAAGAGACGCCTGTGCATCCCCTGGAAGGGGGTGGCTCTGTTGAAGGAGCTGATCGAGCACTGGGAGTTCCACCGTGACACGGCTTGGAGCAGTTCTGAGAAGACTCAACCTGACGCCTACTGGCTGCTACCCGAGGACCCGAAGAACTTCAAGGCTTCAGTGGCAAATGACTGGATTGGTCTGGCTCTCAGCGAGCTGGACTGCAGACCTCCGGAAGGAGGTTACTTTTCTGCACACAGCACCCGGAAGGGTGCCACGACGTGTGCTCGAGCTGTGGGTGTCGCAATGGAGAAAGTGTGCTTCCTTGGAGGCTGGTCACAGTTCTCTTCGGCAGTGCAGCACTACATCGACCCGACAGCTCTGAGGGACACAGACATGGACTACTACTTCGCTTGGTTAACATGGTCACAGTGACAGAGATCAGATTTCTTGTGTGTGCCTCACAGTTTCATCTTTGGTTTCATGGCAAATGAGGATTCGAGCAAAAGAGAAATGTTCAAATTGGAGTGCAACAGAATTTTTGTGGTTTCAGACTTTCAGAATCCGTGACTCCTGCTGCAGTAGAGCCGAATGACACATGTAGCTCCGTGACACAAACAGGATGTACAAGTAGCCACGAAGCGACACGCCTGTTCAGCTCTGTTCCTTTTGCTCTTCCCACCGCTCCCGACCCAGAGGACTCTTTCCTTTTGGTGACGTGCACAGATAGTCTGGACATCTCATCAAAAACTTGAATTTAGAAAGCATGTAAAAGCACAAAATGCATTTTAAACACTTTACAAAATCATTTTAATGAAATGTATTGCAGTGCCTGCCTTTGGCAAATGAGGATTCGAGCAAAAGAGAAACACAAGGTAATACTTCCTCGGCCTCCTCCTCGAGACGTGGTCACCTCACCAGCCATGACCTTGAACGACACGGCTGCTGACGCATTCACCTGTGCACCGTCAAACATAGACAAGTCATTAAAAATAGACTTCGTCGCCATACTGTCAAAATACAGTTCTCTGTCCGAGTCCACCACAGTCATTGCACACAGGTCTCCTCCTGGAGCCTGTACCGAGTCCTCGTAGTACTCATTCTGCACTTGTGCGCCGTCCTCCTTGTCGCGATTGAACACACCGTACACCCAGGTGTCCTCCAACACCTCGCCTGTGTAAACCACCTTCTGGTCTGCCACAGTAGCAACCACGGGACAGGCTACATGAACTTCCTCGTGATTCTCCAAGCTCCACAGCTCCCCCGCAGAAACCTCTGTACGACGCGGCCGCGCGGAACTGGATGAAGTCGCCGCCTCCACCGTCGCTGCTGCTGCGTCAGGTGCCTTCTTCGCTGCGATTTTCTTGAGCCTTCGCGCATAGTTCTCACGAACCGCCTTCTCCTTAGCAGGATTATGCTTGATGAACTCCTCCATACCCTCCGGGTTCACTATCCAGCATTTTTCGGCAGATTGGACGCCAGAGCACGTAGGACATATCAGTTTCTTCCCGTCATTAACCTTCTTCTCCTCGCTCTGCCTCCGTCTGTCCGCAACCAGCGCTCTCGCAACAGCAACAGTCTCGCCGTCCACAGTAGCCCCCACTATACTCGACGAAGAAACCAAAGATTGTTGCACCACGCTCACAAAAAAATACTCAGACCTCTGTATGAGCATATCAAAAGAAGGACGACGTTCCTTACTCATATCAGCAACCACTTGCGAATACTCAATAGGCATAGCAGCCACAGCCATTGCAGTCACCAGCACCTCCACAGTTGTAGGGTCAAGCCTCGCGCCGCCGTAGTTAGCCACAGAGCTCATTACGTCCCCAAAGTACCCCAGCTGCTTCACCGGGTCCTCGTTCACGTTCACAGTCAGCTTGCACAGCTTCTTCATTGAACCGGCGAGTTGCCCAAACAGCTGCGGCTCCACTCTGCACTTCAGCTTCTTGAACGCCTTCAAACCGTCATTGCCACAACGTCGTACCACGTCAAAGGCGTCCCCGGCTGTCACCTGCTTCAAAATTGCTGATAAAACAGTACTTGCCACACTGGCAGAACCAGGCACAGTAATGAAGCTGTCGCCGTCTGCAAAGTCTCCGTCCTCCGCGTCGTTGTCACCGTACTCAGCGCGTGATGAAGGCCTATCTCCCACCCGTGATGAAGGCTTTTCCTCTGCAGTCGATTTGCTATAACCACCCGTTTTAGGAGTAAACGAGTTCAGTCCTCTGATATCTGCTATATCTGAGACTGGATAGTCACACACCAGTTCTAGCAAGTCAGGATAAAACGTCACTGCTGACTCTAACTGTGTCTTGAACTGCACCCAGGATTCATACTGATTGCTTTCAGTTCCCGTGTACTTCGTCGTACCCAATAACTTCACCACGCACTGAAATGTCTTCTGTGCGTTGGCAGGGCTAATGACACCCGACTCAGCTTCTTCATGATCTGATGTTTTCTCAGGCTCTTTCTTCTCGGCACTCAACACCTTAATTGTCTCTGCCATTGTCTTCATAAAAGCAGCCTGCTGCTCTACCAAATCCTGAAGCTGTGATTCCCGCGTGGGATACTTCCGTTCTGAAACTGGCACCCCCGCGTCAGTCATGACGACTGTCTCTAAACTACCTCAGACCTATACCAGGCCCATATCCTAGGATAATCAACTTCTACTTAGTTTGCATACTCATGCATAACATTAGTTGAATGTGTACGAACTCACACACACACACACACAGTTGAATCATATAAATCTGAAAAGTGTTTTGTGAGTTACAATCAGTGTTTTATATCACACAGGTGTGTTCTCTATCTAAGCTTACTGTTACTCAGTCATAGCTTCTACTGTACTCATACTTGTACTCTTGTGTTCTGAGACAGATACTGTGTACATTTGTAATTGATCTTTTGTCTCTTGCAGACTCATTGTCATCATTGCTCTGTCTACATATACACATGGTACTGTACTCTGTCAGCACAATGATACTGTCATACTGTCATACTGTCATACTGTCCGAATTTGTACTTTTGGCCTCTCTGTGATTAACACTGCATGAGAGTTTACTGTTTTCCTAGATGGCGCTGCTCATAGGGCAGGGAGCGGATGGCGCTGCTCATAGGGCAGGGAAGCGGATGGCGCTGCTCATAGGG